>VNJW01005804.1:0-55677 GCA_008042615.1 Drosophila auraria
TTTACAGCCGGCACTGCCTGATCCTCTCCAGAAACTGGCCATTTGCAGCCGGCACTGCCTGATCCTCTCCAGAAACTGGCCATTTACAGCCGGCACTTCCTAATCCTCTCCAGAAACTGGCCTCCCTCTCTCAATTTTACATAATTTTTTTACCCAGTGTCAAATAATTGAGAATGATTCGTTGTTAAACTAAGAACTTTTGTGTATTAAATTGAAAATTATTCGGTCTTAAATGAAGTACATTTTTCACTTTCCTTGAGCATAAAATGTATTCAAAAACGTAATTAAATACTTAATATTAGTATTCGCATTCTTAAAAATTTTACTTGAACTGAGAACAAAACGACATCAAATTAAGTACAAAAAGTTCTCGGTCGTTATTTGAGTATTTTTTACTTACTTTAAGTGCATTTTTCTTAAAAAATTCTCTCTGTGTAGGAGAAATCGGAAGACTTTGTAATTTAAAGATGAAAAATCTTAACAAAGAGTTTATTTTTGAATATATAAAGGTTTTCTGTTTTACATCTTTAAATTTTCTTTGTATTTAAAAGAAAAGCTTAACAATATAAAATAAGGAAAAGTTGTTTTCATAACCCATTCCATTTATTATAATCACAAACTGAAAGCAAATCATTAAAAATAATAGAAATACATATTTTTAAATAAGAAAAGTTATAATTAGTTGCCCAAAGGTGGAATAAAATATTATAAAAACGAATTCAACACATTTTAAGCTTTTAAGTAAGTCATTTGAATGGTTTCATTAAGTTTAATTTTCTTAGCTTTCAAATTTGAACTTAATTACATAAAACCAGACATTAAGTTTCCTCATTTCTTAATTTAAAAATCAAAAACAATGCTTAAGAATATAAAATAATATTTTTGAGTATAATAATATATTCTTAAAAAAAATTTAAAAGTTTAAAAAACCCATTATTTCAGTGCATCCCACCCCGCACCATTTCCCTGGACACCATCTTCAGTTTTTTTTTTTGGTCGTTGTCTTCCTCTTGGCTTTGACTTTGATGAGATTTTTTGAGGTTAATCCCTTGTAGTGCCAGGGACCAAACGCGTCAAGTCCAAGTCCTTGCAATGGCTTTTGTCCTGCGTCCTCCGTCCTCCGTCCTCCCAGGGTGTACGCTGTACGCTCTTTTTAGTGTGTGTGTGCGTGTGCGTGATTGTTCCTTGGTGTGGAGTGGAAAATTAGTACATGTTGAAAACGCTGCGATTGTTCCTGCGTTGGCCCTGTCAAGGAGCCGCTTTGCCATGCTCCACTGGACAAAAGGCCAGCAGAAAAGCAGAAAAAGGACATGGCTGAGGATGGTGCCGGAGCAGGAAAATTGGTATGGGTTTTTTTCTCTGGGGCGAAGAAAAGGAAGGCACACTCCTCAGATAAAGCTCTCCGCTTGGTTGCACCTTTTTTAACGCTCCGCTATTGCTTCCCATTGTTGTTCCTGTTGTTCCTCGTTGATGCCGGATTGTACGAAAATTAATTTTGTTACTTACCAACTGCTCCTGACACCGCTCCGAGTTGGAAACGGAATGAAATCAGGATGGGCACACACCGTGTGTGGGATGGGAAGTTTTCTGGATTCCGGGGCAATGGCGAATGCCCGGGCAGCCGGAAATGACACCTTGAGCAATGCGTTGACGATGATTGCCAGGGATTCAGACTAAAGGAATGGGAGAGGATGTTTTCACGCTCCTGGAATGGGTATGGGCTGAAAAACAGCAGGAAAATTTGGCAGGGAATGCAGGGGGAAATACCGCTGTAAGGACGGCAGAATAATGAGGCGATAAAAGCGAAATTAAGATGTAGGGATCCTTGGAAGTTCATGCCTTTGTTTGCTTCAAGAGAAGGGTTTCGAAAAGCGCTTATCGAAAATTTTACTAATTAAGGGCGGCTAACAGACGATTTCTAGATTAAACAAGATCCCTAGAATATTTCCATGAAATTTAATGCCAAAACACAAAGAATAAATCATTTTATAAACCTTTAAATAGATTTAAATCTCTAAATAAATAAAAGCGTTTAATTATTACAAACCTCATATATTTATCTAAATTAAGCAAAATAAAATTCCCCAAGTTTTAACAGCATTTCCCACTTCGCTTTCCCCCCTCGCACACTTGATGATAAATTTATAATTCCAGTGATTTTCAGCTCTATTTCTGTGTGAAAAGGGGAAGAAACGAGCTCTTCAACAAAGTTCACATCATTTTAAAAATGCATCGCGGCCCACATTCAATTGCGAATCTCTCTGGGGAAGAAGGCAAACAGGAGCATAGAATCGTGGAAATGGGGGAGAAAGATAAGGACGAGGCGGCACGAGGGAACTTGAGGGAGTTTTATGACAAACATCCACTCGAGAAATAAAGTCAGATTATAAAATAAAATGTACCAAAGCGGACCCCGGATAGAGACAGAGAGAGTTGTAAAACAGAAGATAGGGGATTGGGGAAGATGGAGCAAAAAATAGGGATTTAACTTTATCCTTTGGTTTCAGCTTTACTAATGAAAAAGCGCAGGATCCCAAAAAACTAACGACCCTACACTTTAAGAAATTATAATAATACTAAGCTTGTTATAAAAAAATTCCATTAAGCGATAGTAATCTGCAAAAGTATAGTTTTTTAAGTCGTATAATATTGTTTAGTAAGGAATTTGAGAATGCTGCCAAGGCTTTACTATTTTGTGATCAGGAATGTGTGCTTCTTTGTATAAAAAAAAATATTTAAAGTCCTTTTTTGTATATTAATTTTAATAAAAATATATCCCAAAACTAAAGCAAAAAATTCCACAATGTCCATCCAATCTAAATTACAAAAACTTTTTTTAGCTTGCATTAAATCCAATTCCGAATGGCAGCCACTAAATTTTTTAATCGAATTTCGGTTCTGTGCACTTATTTGCCCCGCTCTGTTGTTCATTCCGGTGCCGACACACTGCGTATACTTAATATACGAGTTCAGGCAAAACACACACACACACACGCAGCATGAGAGAGACATAAATATGATATTTATGGCGATAAGCAACCAAACCCATACGCACACACATGCCCAGCAGAGGATGTGCACAGGATACACACACAGGACACACACATTAAATGCCAGATATCCTTTTAACACTTAAAGCGGTGAAAATATTAAAAACAAAAAAACCGCAAAGTCAACAACAACAACAACGGCAACATGAGAATTTTTATTGATAAATGCGCAGACATACGAACACAAGCGAGGAAAATGGTTGGGAAAATTGCTGGAAAGAGTGGGTGGCAAATGTGAGGGGGAGGGATAATCGAGCACATACACACACACTCGTCCCACTCACACTCTGCTTATCTAGTTGTAAGAGTGTGTGTGTGTGTATGTGGGACCGCAAAACGCAGCGCAGCACAACGAAAGTGTATAAAAAATTATGAAACAACTCGCACCGTTAGTCGTGGTCGCGAGAACACCCAGAGCAGCGCCACCCACAATCCGCACAATCCACACAAGCCACACAGGCCAGAAAGACACCCTTCTTGACCCATCGTCGAACTGGCAGCTTAACAGTGGTAGAAAAACTATAAAAACTTCAGCCTAGTATTTATATTATATAATAAAATATTTAAAAATACTAGGCTTCTGAAAAGTAGGCTATGCTTTTTGGTTACAAAGCCCTTCAATGGTCGGGGCGCTTTTACCAAACGTTCTTTTTTAATTAAATTTTTTTATGCATTAATTATTAATTGTTAGACATTTTCTAGGTAAAATATATATTTTTCTTTTGTTGGTAAACTTTTCCTCAAATACCAAAATATTTTAAATCAATCTAAAATTTGAATATCTTTACAGTAAACCTAATCTGTTCAACTTTGCAACCCACTGTTCCTAACCGGAGGTTCGTCCTTGCTGTTAGCGCCTCACACTTCCACACTTTCACCCACACGGGCACACACCGTGACACCCACACACACACTGGCACACACACATATCACACATGCTGCCTTCTGACATGGTTCCGGCTTGTTTGTTTGGTTTATTTTATGACCATAACCAACAGCCCGACCGACACTCTGCTCGGCACCCCCTACACCCTCTACACCTCCCCAATGCCCATCCTCTGGCACACTCTATATCCTCCAAACACCTCCTGTTCGCCCCACGAACACCCCTTGGCAGTTGCTTCAACTATTATACAGAGCCATGCCTATGCACAATGGAGGAGCTGCCGTCAAGCTGCAGGCCATGTCGAAATAATACTATATGGTAGTCAGAGTGTGACAACACTGGAAAAAATGGGAAATTTAAATTACGTTTAAAAGAGATTCTTAAAAGAAAATAAATGTAAGAAATGGAGAAGAATAAATACGTACTTAAGCCAAGAAAATGTTTGAAATAGTCCTAAAAAACCTTTTAAAATAATTATTTCAAGTGCATATGTGTGCTGCGCTATCTGCATGTATTAGTGTATGTACGGTGGGCATCTGTGTGCGTAAGTTAGTAGCTTTTGCCGGCTGTTTGACTCGGTTTAAGTTCGCCATGTCCCCTCAACTTTGTAGGTCTCTCTCTCTAGCCCGTTCTCCTCCTATCTCTCTCTTTCTCAGCCACGCATATAAATTGCGTTGCTCTTCTTCTTTCTCTTTCCAAATATGACTCTGAGTGTTTGTGTGTGTGTGTGTGTCAGTGGGGCCAGAGTTGCGCTTAGCTCGTTGAAGGTCCGTTTTTGGAAGCTTAAATGCCATTTGTATGCATTGAATGTTGCATGCCACCCAGGATGTGGCCCCCTTTTTGCCCCTGCAAGAAAATAAAAACTTTCGCGTTGTTGCCACACTTCATGTGCATCGCACAGCAGCCTGGCAACCCTATTTTTCGGACTGCTCTGCATTTTGCATTCATATTTTTTGCTCTTAGTTTTATTTTGTTGTTTGCCCCAAGCCGCAGCAGCTAAAATATGTTCGCCACACACACTATTTTCCCCACCATTTTCCCCCATTTCCATTTGCCATTTTCTGATTCGTTTAAAATTTATTTTAATACCCCCCTTCCCCTCCCTCTTTGCGGACTGCCCCAACAACAGTTGTTTGTCCTTTTTTCTGTTTGGCTTCAACTTTGTTTTACATTTCTCTTTCCCCGTGGCAAAAACTGCAAAAATGTTGACTCGTTCGCTCGGTTCGGCTCGGTTCGGTTCAGTTGTATGGGGTCAGGGGTCCCTGACAAACTGTACAACTCCCATTCAACACCGCACCTGTCCCCCACTCCCAATTCCCACCTGTCCGCCCCCGGGCAGAGTTCACTGCGGGAGTGTGACAAAGTTGACATTTGAGTTGGAAAAACACTCACCGCAACGAGCAGCGGCAAATGCAAGCACCAGTAACTGATATTAAGCCCGAAACAAGTGTCCGCTCAAGGGAGTTTGTCCGCCATAAGAAAGACTTAAAGGATTTCGGTGCTTAAATGGGGACCCAGAGGAATGAAATTAGCCAAAAAGTCTATTTTTAAATATTTTCTATTCAGCAAAGGATATACAATATTAAATATTTCAAGGTAAAGTTATTACTGTAAGAAAGTGTCCGCCCAAAATAAAAAAAAATTTGTATAAATTATGAACTAATGTTAAATAGAAATTTGTATTATATTTACTTGCATAAAATACAAACGACCCTCAAAACAAAAATTTATTAAGATTTTCCTGTGAACTGAGCTTACATATTTTATTATTTATTAAAAAGAAAACCTAAAGAGAAAACATAAATCTTAAGAAATTCCCGTGGAATGAGGTCACATAGATTATTATTTATAACAGAAAACCCGCTTACGAAGGACCCTCACTCAGGCTTAGCACGAAAGAAAACAAATGGACAAAAATATAATCTTTCGAACTATGATTGCTGTCGATTTATGAAATATGTCAGATTAGCCGCTTATAGCAGAAGTCTACTTACTGAAAGTATGTCCAACTGTCCATTCCAGGCAGCGTTTCGCATTAGAGACAGCCACTCGGCTGGGACGTTTCGTATTACAACCATATTCATACTAAGGGAAGCATGAAGTCCAGACATAACCCCCGAGATGTGGCCGAAAATCTGTTGCGCAGGGTGTACCTGGTATTGTTCTGTGTGCCCTTTGCGAAAGGGGTAAATTATTGCTATATCCGTGAATTCGTATTTGAACGGGGGCGGAAGAGCAACCCTTAGAGAGTAACCCATCATGGGTGGGCGGCCCGGCCCGACCCGACAGTAACCCTTGCCCTAACCTTTACGGACACATCCCATGTCCCAATGTATCCCAATGCCAACCCAACCCCATCTACGGGCACTTATTCTATATTTTACTTAATGCATTCCCTGCTTATCCTCATTTTTATTAGTGTTTCAATATTCTTTTTCACTTTGCTTGGTTGCGTTTTTCCCAGCCATCCTTTGCTTGCTATCCCAGCTTTGTTTGCTCATGTCCTGGATTGCTCCTTGGGTCTGGGTTGGGTTCGCATTCGGTCCTGTCCTGTCCTGTGCTCGTTCGGCTTGGTTCCTTGGATGTGGCTCGTTTCTGCCATTAAATGGACAAATGAGGGATATAAAACAATTCGCTTTGGCTTCCTTTCTTTTCGTTTCGTTTCCTTTCTTCTTGTCGCTGCCGCTGCCGCTTCCTTTGCTTCCTTTGGGTTTCTTAGTGCCCTTTTCGGGTCTCTTTGCTTTTTTTCTCGCATAAGCATTTTATTTATTATTATATGTGTGTGGGTGGGCTATATCCTATATCCTTCCTATATCTGCTTCCCCTTCGGGTTTGGTCACTTTATTTGTTTGTACCTTGCCAATGCAAAGTGTTTTGTATCCTTTTTGGCCGGAATCGCACAAGGATCGAGGGCGAGTAGGTGTTCAACTGGGTTTGGCTTTCGGGTGCGAGGATTTATGCTCATGTTGGTTTTCTGGGAGTTCCTATTTGGCGTGCGGGTGTGTTATATCTCCCCAACTCCTGCCGTGTCTCCGTCTGGGTTCGTCCTTTCATGTGTCCTGTTTATGTAATCGCCGACATTAGTTTCTGACGCTGCCCGGCCATGTGTTTGCTTCTCCTTATTTTGTGCACTTGCTGGGGGTATCGTTACTATCCAAAATAGGTTGGATTTTTCTTCACAATAAAGAATAAATATTATTAAAATAAAAGTATCAGTCTTTTCCCTATTTTTGGTAACCTTTACATTCAATCAAAGTGTATCTTAAGTATTTTCTCATATCAACAAGAACTGAATTATCCTTGTTAAGAACTGCAACATCTTTTTAGCAAACATAAATAATATTACCTTGTCTTGTTAATTTTTTTTACTATCTGCAAACTATGAAAAAACTATCTACCTTGAGAACTAGAGTACTCTCCTTGACTGAAACTTATATCCTCATTTTTTGTTACCTAAGATGGAAAAGCATCTTTTACCCCCCGGCCTCCACTTTGACCTGTCCTTGTCCCTTTCTTTCTCATTTATTTTGATTTCTTTTTCGTGCATTTTTTCATTCCACTCACTATTCCTTTTTTTGGCTGGCCGAAAGTTACCTTAATTTTCGTAGCTCTCCTTCTTGGCCATTCCCTGCAGGAATTTCGTTGCCTGTTCCGCCATTTGAAGATTTCGTCCTTCGCTTTTTTGTGCTTGCGCATGGAAAATGAAATGAAAATAAAATGATACTCATTAATTTGATAAATCGTGGGCACAACACAACTCGGCTTCGGTCTCCTTGGGTTTTCTTTATGTACTTTCTTAGACTTTGCCGCCACCTTTTCTCCTCCCCCAGAGTTGGTTTTCCTTGCTTTGCTTAATAATACCCAAAGATTTTATAAATGACCAGGCTGCAAATGGAAAAAGTTGACCTTTAGCGTAAATAGAAATACCGCCCACTCCAAAAATGAGAATGGCCGCCCGTCCCAACCACTTCTAAATGTTTCCGCTTTTGTGAGCGTTGATTTTGTTTTCCTCATCATCGTCGTCGTTGTCGACGTCGTCATCTTCCGCAATTCTTCCTGAATTTTTAAGTAATTTTTCTCTCCTTGTCCACTTTAGAAATTTGTAAGCAGGATATACTTGCACGGAAAATAATTAAAGGAAGGAGCTTATTGAAGGTACGATATAACTTAGGCATCATTTGAATGTTAAAAAAAAAATTACTTCGGGCTTGAAAATTATTTTTAAGTTGATTCCTCTCTTGAGGAATCAAGTCCTATATTTTCTCGGTGTACATCCCGCTCCAGTATTTAGGTATTGAAATTTTCCATCTACCAACATTACGCACTTGGTCAGCTATTCGCCCCTCCACTTCCCGCCCTGCGTGTTGCTTGTCCCTCGTCCTTTTTTTTCTGTTTTCTCTGAGCTGCCAAGCTTTTATTAGCACACATTTAATAGGGTCACGCGTGTACTCCCTCCTCCGCCGCCCGTGCTAGGTGTTTTTTTATTATTATTAATTTTCCAGCAAGTTACATGGGCACACACCGAACGCAAAACACAAAAACCGAAAGCAAAACAAAGGCAGGACGAAAAAACAGGATGTGGGAGGAGTCGAGGAGCAAATCAACCGCCCACAACAGGACGAAACGCTAAGCAAACGAAATGCGAAAGGACACTTAACTGTGGTAGACAAAAAACACCAATGGTTGGGGTTTTTTTTGGGTGGTTCGGGAAATGAGGTTCTCCGCCAAATGAGGTCACTTTTTTCCGTTTTCCGTTCACAGCGAATGATGAAAATATTTAAGGCATTACCTCAGTGTCCCCCTGGCGAGGGAAAGTCAGAGGGTAGAAAACATTCCTCTTTCTTCCTTTTGATTGCATTAAATCCCTTTAGTTGCATTTAAATGTCACATTTCCAGAAACATCGTTTTAATCAATGTATGTTACGGCTTGCTTGCTTTTCCCTGAAATATTGGCTTTGTGGATTATCCTTCCGGGAACTTAAGCCATTCAGAAATTTTCCAAGTACTGATCAGTTTTTAGCTGTAATTTTCTGAATAATTGGCTCCTATAACCATTTCAGCAAATGGATTCTGTTGAAACCTTTTTTTTAATTTCTATGAACTTAATCTGGGAATAATCGTAAAACCTTTTATAAATCCTGTACTTAAAATCCTCAATACAGGAATACAGGATTTATTTAATTAAAATTAAACCTCACTACTAAGGGATTACTTGAATGAAAAGATTTAAGCCACAAGAACCTCGATGTTGTGTTAACTCCAAGGTAAACAAAGCGTTGTGACACTATCTTAGTTATTATCCACGGGCTAACTGAACAAACAAACCATTAAGACAATCAGCTGGGGGATCGCATTGCAATACCTGGAATTTTGCATATATTACCGTGAAGTGTAACCCGATCCCGGCCCACATGACGTATACGCAATACGAAAAGAGCCGCTCGCACGGCCTTGAAAATCGCTGGTGAAGGCAATCGAGTGCCAGCCAAGCTGCAGGTCTGCAGCTGATGGGCGACGATGGTGATTAGTCTGCGACTAGCTTAGATGTGCTGGCCAACTGTAATAACTGCAGCACCAGGCACTAGAGGTGCTACAAAAAATAAATAAAGAAATAATCACTCCGAAAGTTGGACAAAGAGGTAGCCGGCAGTAGCCGTTGCCAGTTCGATGCGTTCGGAAGTGCGGCAGAATCTTCGCGGTTAATCAACGTGGCGTATGCGTAACGCGGATCAGCAAGTGAGGTTGCAAAATGAGTGAAAAGTCTGAGAAAACGGAGGAGGAGAGCCCCAAAGAGCAGGATGTCAAGGAGGTTGACTCCACAGAAAGTTCAGCCTCTGGCTCTTGCTTGTTCACCTTCGATACGCATCCCTATTATCCCTTCCTGTTCGATCCGTATTCCTCATCCAAATATGGTTCACAAGTGAGGGAGAGGAAGATTGATAGATGCCTCAAGCAGCTGCAGGAAGCCCTCAAGGGTGACAAGTAAGTAAAGCAAAGTAAATTCCATTCTTTGGCTAGTTAATTAAGTTATCCTGTCAATGGAAATGTATTTTTTTGTATGAGTGGTTGGCTTTCAGCTTCAAGGTAATGTAATTTGTATTTCATCTGCAATAAATAAACAATCGTTTTCGGCTAACAAACTTCTGAATTTATTCAAAGACAAAACCACCTTGCTGTCTATTTATTTGTTCACCCTTAATCACCATCAATTATGTTCACTGTCAATTGGCAAATTGACAAACGATTGCAGTTGGATTTGTGTAAATAATTCAGGGCGAGGGCAGGACGTAATGCCCCCGGCCGGGGAAATGCTCCTTTGGCCTCCGGTTCCTGCTTATTCATAAGGATCAAAGGGATGCGCATACGCATGCACAGACAGAAGATTCCCCCGCATGCCGAGTTAAACCAAAAGTGAGTTGTCTTGCGGTTGCTGTCGTTGTTGCTGTTGTTGTTTGTCAAGGAGCATTAGCATTTCAGGACTGTAACTAATCACAAATGATAACATTTGCATGTGCAAACACACAGACACACATCCCAAGGTGTGGGCCAGGGCTATTTGCATACTTAAGTGTGCAGTTATTACCTTGTTATATCGATATAAATAACAGCCAGAAGACGGACACGCACGGACGCACGGATTGGCCCTAATGAATCCTTGTTTGTTCTAATAAGTTTTGAATTCATTATTGATTTACACACGACTACAACTACGGCTGGACCAGACAAAAGGCAGATTTGGCAAGCAGATTAAAATAGGCCAGGAAATGCCAAAGGAATTGTTGCATATTTTAGGTATTCAAGAGGCAACACAGAATCCAAGGAAAGCCTTAAAGTTTACTGTGTGTCTTGTCCTTCGTTGATTAATCTGCCGGATAAGGGAGGAGCTCAATTGTTTGGCATATCAAATGAACTATGCGCAACCTTTTCATATATTCCATCAAGTATACGCCCTGTATAACACTTTTTCTCTGACATTTCCCTGGGCAGCTATCAAATCGAGGCATTTAATCGTATTTGCATACATTTCCAGGTCCTACCGACAAAACAACAACTGTCAAAAATGAATATTTATTGCCGGCAAAAATTCAAACAAATTAAATAATGAAGATTGCATTTTAACGGGCAAACACGGGGGACACGGGGCAGGCCCGTATCGCAATTTGTGATTGAATTGTCACATTTCATATTTTGCCATTGAGTTTTTCCCCTCTTTTTTCTCTCTCATTTTTCATTTTTTCTCCCTATAAATAAATTATAATATCTGATATAATTTGTTGCACATTTCGCTCCGGTTTGCCAACCGCAAATAAGAATCAATAGCACAAATATTTAGTCCGGTCTCTGTAATACTTAATAGAACCGAGAAAAAATAAACTACATATGCAAACCGAATACAATTGCTAAAATACTACCATAATAATAATTAAAATAAATAAATATAGTTGTGGTGAGATAATTCCGCGAATTTATGCGAAAAAGTCAAATATGATAATTGCAATGTCCGGGGATGGCGGTCATGGAATTCGAAGGGATGAAAATAGTGGGCGAAAATGGAAAATGTATGCCATATTTTAACGAAAAGCAAAGCTGATTATAATTGAAATTTTGTTACGTCAAATGGTGCAACAAATGAATCGAATAATTACGAAAATAGTTATGGACATTACATTTCGCAAAATGGGGAAATTGCATATATAAGCAGGGGAAATTGTAAAATTGTGTAAGCCGCAGGAAAAATTACAAAAATAGTATGAATTTTTAAGTTTATGCGGTATTGATTTTTGCAGTAAAGGTACTTATATATTGAATCTTGTTATTGGAATTATGTAAGATACAAGTCTCTGAAGTTCCTGGCGATTTTCTAACCGAGTAAACAAATGAAAACTTGGCATCTTAAGCTTTCTCCCCTTCCTGCTTCGCATCCCTCGATTCACTTATTTTTCCGCTTTCCTCGGGCTTAGCTGCAAAACTTTACTTCCATAAAGCGCTGAGCATAAAATTAATTTACTAATTGATGAGGCCCTGATCTCAATACGCAAAATACCCCGACGAATTATCATCATCGTCGACAATGCAAACAAGTTGAAATTCAATTACGGCGAACGGCGAACGACGAACGGAGACGATGAAAGCGAAGTCGAAGATGGTGAGCGGGATGAGGGCCAGCGGGTTGGGGCTTGGGGATGCGACTCGGGGGGGATGTGAGGTGGAAACTGAGAAAAATAATCATAAAGCTGCGAGAAAACAAAGCAAAGCGGAGGAGGCACAGGCACTGGCACAGGCACAGGCAAAAAGCCAAAATGGAAAGGGAACCGCGCCGCCAAATGCGAACTGAAGTGGGGCGGCGGTTGGGGCGCAAGCTAAAGAGCAATAGCAAATATAAGTAAATAAATAAACCGAATAAACTGAAAATTTATTGAAGAAATACGCGAGCCGCACAAACACGAACAAAGGCCGATGATGATCATCGATTGGGTGGCTTCAGGGGATTTTACACGGAAAATAAGGGAACGGGTTTATAAAAATATTTTAATATATTTTTTCTGTACAGATTCCTATGCTTACGGTGTTTTTACCATCTGTAAATATTAATTCTACATTAGAAGAACTAACTTTGCTTACGTAGAAAAATATATTTCTTTTAATATTTAAAGAATAAATATTTTAATGTGTCATTACTCTAGCATTTACATTTTAAATGAATTTTTTCTTGTGTTTAGCTTGTTAGAAATATTTTTGCCTATAGAAAACATCCTTTAATTAATAAAAAAATAGTTTTGCTGGGTTTTTAAATTTAAATCTGAATTCGGGAACCTAAAATATAACATTTCTTGTAGAATCTAACATAGCTCTTTAATGTTTAGTTAATTTTAATACATTCCCGTTCTTAAAACCCATTTAAATGTAAGAGTATATAGTCCAAAGTAATTGTAATATTTTTTTAGTGTAGTCTGGCTATAAAGGCGACAAACGCAACAAAAATCGGCGACGATGCTGTCGATAAACTGACTTAAATCTCACACCCCGACGACAGCCATGGATGACGCCAATGAAAAAGCGACGACGACTGACGACTCCGACAATTAGAATCCAAGCGTTGCCCTGTGCCGGCACCCCTGCCTCTGCCCCTGCCCCTGTAACCCCCTTCATCTATGCCCATAAGCAGATACAGATACAAATACAGATGCAGATACAGATACGGATACTGGGACGGCGACACTTCAAGGTTCCGAATGGGCCCATGTGCATTGAGCGATTTCACAATATTTAATAAATAATTTCATAATTGCTTCGCTTCCATTCCCCAAAAAAAGAATTCAAATGAAAAAGATTTCGGTGCTCTTAGCTCATAATTTAATTTTGATGTTTTTTTGTTTTTTCTTTCCTTTTATTTTGTTCCTGTTCTCTTCTCTTCGGTTGTGTGTACTCAATTAAAAAGCAAAAGACCAAAGCAGCAGCAAAATGGAAAATTATTCCGAGAATCGTTTGGCGCTAGCTCGACCAGCGCAATTAAAATGGAGAAAAGCAGGGAGTGAGGAGGGAGTGCCAGCGAGGGAGAGAGATAGGAAAGCGGAATTTTTCCCTCATCGAGAGAAATGGAAAAGTTCAAAGTTAAAGATAATGAGGTGGCAAAGGGAAATCGAGCGGGAAGTCACAGCCACCCTCAAGAAGGCAAGAAAACTTTTGAAACTTTTGTCTTTTATTTTTTTGCGACAGGACCTAACCATAATTTCGAGTAATTTCTGGGATTTTTTAGATGGGTTGAGGCTCAAGTCTATAATTTGATTAAACAATTACGTATCTATATTTCAGTTACAAATTCTGTTGATAAGATAAAGGATATATCAATATTTTTAGATCTAAAATGATTAAACATACTTTTAATAATTTACATAATATTAATAATATATTCTTTAATTTCTACTAAATAGGGAAATATTTATATTAAAAAGGATTCTCCCAAAATTGTATGCTAGGATTTATGTCATATATATTCGTGCAAACTCAACAGGTATATAAAAATACGCATTTAATCCCTGTTTTCTGTAGACAACAAATTCCTCAAGACATTCCAATACCATTCCCTCGATATATTCATTATTTTAATGGCCCGCCACATCCCATAACCAATTGCAACATGTTGTTATTTTTCCTAGCCTCAGATCTTCCTTCTGCCCGGAATGATTATAATTATAAACCAAGGAGAAAACTTTATTTATTGTTTTCGGTTCACTTGAGGCCTCTTGCTCTAATTCTTTGCTCTCGTTTGATACGATTTTCACTTTGATTTCCATCAAGATTCAAGAAATGTTCCTTCGATTCGTACCAACACCAACAAGTTGTGTATTTTCATTTCGGAGTGGCCAACAAAAACAAAATTGTTTATGAACAAAAAATAGTATTGCCACGGAGGGCCAGTATTTTCATTGCTTTTGATATGGGAAATAATTTACAAAATAAATTAAAGCCATCTGGCATTAGCGATCGTTCGGCTTGCTGGCGAATATCTCTGCATGGAAAAGTTCCAGAGCTAGAACTAAACTCTGGAAAAATGCTTCCGCCTTCGCCGAGCGTTCCCAATTAAATTCCAGGCGCATCGTTTAGTTAATTAAGCCATCTCAATCAGGGGCGACTCAGGCCCGCGACGAGGCTCTGGAGACTCTGAGCTGACTGAGTGACAGCGATGGAACAATAATAATAATAGTAAGGCGGAGAAAAGGCTTTCGCATGCCATAAATTATAGAACAAATTATGCAAATCACCAGGGCCAGAGGCGGGGCAACACGGGGATCCGGGGAACTGGGGACAAACAATCCGCAACGATGACGACAACAAGTCACCCACAACTGCAATTGCGGAATTAACTGCACTTGGAAGTCGACCGGAGGTGAGGTGGGGGCAAAACTTTGGGTGGAAGGCAAATTAAAAATCCAATGACGGCACAAAATCATAAACAAAACAGTTAAGGAGTGGCGGAGTGGCTGAGGGTGAAGCTGGTGGGGCCATAAAGTGGCTGAGACAGAAGCCAGCGAAATACAAAACAAGTGGGATCGTTAAAAAGGAGTTTCGAGCTAATTGCGACTCGGAAATACCCCTTAAATTAAGGAATTATCATTAGGATAGCAAAATATGAAAAGTTCCCTATTCCTACCTTTACAAATTTCAATTTTTCCTATAAATAAAAACCAAAAACAACTACTTATCCAGGTTATTTTAATGCGTTTCGAAAGTCTATTTTAATTAATTACAAAATATTTATTAAATATATTATAAATCTGAAAAGCATCTCAGGTTTTACAATGTGAATGTTTTTATTAAAAATATAAATATTATAAGATTAACTGAGCTTTATTCTTTATTTCATTTAATAAGATAAATATCTACTTTGTTTCTTAAGGACCTTAAATCCGAATATACAATAATTAAACCATTTAAGAGGTACAAACCTTCAAGGAGAATGGCGACACACAGAGCTTTGCCCTTCGTTAGTCGCAAGTTATTTCATTATGTTAATTAATTGCCTTGATTAAAGATCAATATAGAGGATTATGGCGGAATGAGAACGATGACATAATTTCCATTAGACATTAAGTGCTGCAAATTGTGGCAATTAAGGAACTTGCTTTATGAAAACTTAGTAACAAACCTCAAGGACAATAACTTTAGGTTTACAAATCTCTTGGAACTAAAATTTCTTTTTGGATTAAAGCTAAAAGTGCTGCACTTTGCCTCCTAAAAATTCAATAGGCTTTACTTAATTATCCGCATATGTATTACACAATCGCCATAATTTTCAATGAACTCAACGCGAGCAGAATATTGAAACGGGTGTAATATTTCATAAATCCTAAACGTTTGATTATTAATCCGGGCTTATTTTAATTTTGAAACCTACCCTGCAATATGTTGCAATAAACTCGGCGATATCCCTTGACATCACCCCTACCAATTGCCAGTCCTTAGCTGCTGCTCTTCAACCATATAATTTACCATAGCAAATGAACAAATTTTCAATTCTCTGCCGGCCTCTGTGTGTATGTGCGGAGTTTATTAAATACATATATCCATAAATAACGATGGCAGGACAACAATGGCAACGCCGACTCATATGCGTAACCCCCAAAACGAGCCTCATAAATGGCAATAAATGTCACGCAGCACTTAAGGGTTAGAAGCTCAAAGGAACTAGCGCCGAAATGGAGATCAAAAGAGCAGATTGCCGAATGCCCCAGCGGGTGATCAGCGAAAAAAGGCATTAGAAATACCCCTCTGACTCCAGCTGTTGATGTTTGCCTCGTTTAGTTTTGTCGCTGTTTATGTTAAACATGCAATTTCGATTTGGCATATAATTTTTTAATACTACCGAGAGAGATCGGGGGGAAGTAGAATGGGGAGGGTTCTGACCACCCGCTGTTTTGTTTGGGTGACAAAAATGTCAAATGCGTCGTGTGCACAACGGAAAACGCTAAACAATAATGTGGTTTTATATTTCTATAATTTTTTACACTTTTTAAATGATTTTATTTGAAGGAAAAAAATGTACAATGTAAGGCTATATATTAAATAAGCTATTAATATTATTTTTAATCTTATTCTTACCTCAATGTTGCTATAAAAAATATAAAAAGGCTCTGTAATAAAGGCATTTCACTTAAATACCTTTATTTTCAACCCCTTAGGAGTCTTTAATTTTATATGAGTAATTACCACTTGGAGCTGGCATTTTTCTTTTGTGTAAAAAATGTTTATAAACAAGTTAGGAACGCCAAAGAGGGAGTAATTCTGAGCTAATGCTGACGCCAGCTGAATATGTCTCCTCTGGCGGCCAACCCTCCCGTCTGGAGCCGCCGCCGCCGCCGCCACCGCCCCTGTCAAGGTGCGAGAAGACATCTACTTAGCTCCTGTCAGGCATTTTCATATTCATGAGTCTCCATCTCCGGCTCCGCATCCCCAAGAATCCCAGCTTTTCGCATTTGTTTCGCTTGATTCTGGAACATTTTTACGCTGTCTTTGGGAGACGGAGACGGGCATGGGGCAGATTGTGCACGTGTCAATTGAAATGAATGTCGCCAGGCGTCCCGCAGTCGTTGTCCTCCTCCTTCCTCTCGCTCATTCCGGAGTCCGCATCCCTCATCCCTCCTAAAATCCACCCACTCCATTCGGGGGCAACTGCGTATGACTAATCTTTGACGGTGGCTTTTGTTGTCGTCATCGTCTTTCCGCCAACGGAATTGTCAAGAAACAAAGGCAAGTTTGGTTTGAAGTCGGTGAAGGTATTCGAGTTTGGGATATTCGACGGGGAAGTTCCCTTTAGTTTCCTCTAAAAACCTAGAGAAATGGGTATTAATGAAAGGAAGGAAAGTCTTTTGTAATTGTTTTACTCTAATTTATTTGTTTGTTTGCACAAAACAGCAATAAATAGCAAGTTAATTGTAACAGATATCTATAACTTCTGAAAATTTAGATAAATTAAACAAATATATATATTTTTTTTAACTATACAGCCCTATAAATAAATACATTAAATAAAATAACTTTATTTAATTCCCTTTCCCATTTAAAACCTTTTAAAATTCCCCAAAACAAGCAATGAAAATTATCTACCATAACATTTGACTTACAAAATATCGTGTAATAATGCATGTTGACATTCTACCCTCAACCTTGAAACCGACATCCTCTCCAAACTTAATCCCTATGAGATCCTTTTTGAGGACATGCTCCTTCCCAGCTGCATTTCCCTGACAAGACAGAGAGTTTCCCAACCCCTTGACGGTCCCTCGAGATGAAAGAAGCAGACTTTCTCCACATGCACTTGGGCATCGATTGAATTCGCATTGACAGGAGGAGAGCTGGAACTGGAACTGGGACGGGGTCGGACTTTTGGGATTGCAGCGGCGTCACAATGGAAGCCCAACCACCGAAGAAATCCCAGAAACCGAAACCAAAACCGAAAAATGCTCGAGCGGAGAGCGAAGAGAGAAAAATTGCGTAGCAGTCGAGCATTAAACCCCTAAAGACACCCTTAAGCACCCTCAAGTATTTACATTTGAATTTCACACAAATAAACTCGTCGACTGCCAGTCGATGCTACACACACCGCACTCCTCCCTGCACTCTGCCACCCCCCTTGTTTTTTCCTTTGGCATCCTGGCATCCCTTTTTGGGCATCAAAATTAATAATAACAATAAATTGAAAATGGCAGACCGACGAGGCGTAGAGTGAGGGCAAGAGGTAACCAGAAGGTATTGTACCATTTTACGAGTGCATGGGTATAGATGAGGTGGAAATAGTAGGGGTTTTTGATTTTAAAAATAAACTAAAATTAACTTATGAAATATATGTATTGATTGAAATAAGACACAGAATAAAGTCTACAATTTATATCAATGGAAAATGTTCTTAAATACAGCATTGAGATATTTTTATAATAAATGGAAATTTAGTTTTGATCTTATTATTTTTTTTTGCCCGTTACACTTAATTAAAAAAAATTTTATTGAATTTTTAAGAACCCACACCTAATTTTTACAACCTAACCAATATATTCCACAGCCTAAAAAATATTCTCCTATTTTATACACTTTTATAAAAGATCTAGATACATTTTCAGATTAAATAATAATATTTTCTAAGTCAATCTAAAAGGCTTTTCCGCTAATTTGATTTATAAATAAAATTAAGACCTTCAAGCACTGTAAATGTAAGACATTTTTCAACTTCTTAAATATTCAAATATTTTCCACTTAAAAAATGTTTTCTAAAAAAGGATCTATCTATTCAATCCATCCGCCCCGCCCGGCTGTCTGTCAACATTCTGCAGGGCCTGAGCTCTGAGTTCCCAGTTCCGAGTTCCGAGTGTGTGTGCTTGGTGCTGGTGGTTGACGGCTTTTTCGGTTTCCATTGCAATTGCATTTTCAGTTCGGCTCAGAATCGAGGGGGTGGCCTGGCACAACAAAGTGAGAGGGTGGGTGCCAGGGCGCTCATACCTCCGCTTGACACTTGGCCAGCGTGCTGCCATTTATGCTTTCCATATTGATTTTCCAACTCTGGCTCTGGGCTTTGTGTCCCACGTGTTTGTGTATTGAATTTCAAATGAATCGATTAGCTACGTTGCCTTCACTTAGCCCATTGATTCGTCGCTTTTGTTATTGCTGGTATTGCTGTTCTCTTTTTCCCATTTCTATTTCCCTTACCCCCTCGCCCAGCCGGCCCAGCCTTGCATTTAATTAACTTTTATGAGCACTTCCCATTTCTGAATGGCAACCTGGCTGGCTGGCTGACAGGTAAGCCAACCTGAGAATCGAAAGATACTCGGGAGTGTGAATACCCAATCGATTCGGTCAATCAGTGGTTTAATATCACACCTAAAATAGAAGACGGTGGCGGTGGGGTCAATTTACCGATTAACCAAAGGAATCCGATTCCAAGGAGGCCTCAATTTTCCAGGCAATTTGATTCGTGTTTAAATGAGCAAGGAAATTCCTATCAGATCATGTGACTTTATAATCCAAATGCTTTTGAAAGGATCTATAAAATGTAGAAACCAAGCTTCTTTATTAAATCTTAAATTAGGTAATTATAAAAATTAATTACAGTTTATAAATGCCAATAAATTATGATTAATCCTTTTAAACTTATTAAGAAATATTTATAAACATATATTCCCTCCCAGCGCTCACTTGTTAAAATCTATAATTAACCGAGGTAATTAAAAAAATAATGAATAAATATATTACGTGCTCTAAATAAATAAAAACGTAACGCCATTAATGTCAATCAAAGTCCATCAAGCATAATTTGTACAAACTGCCTGTCGCCTGCCGTTAGCCAACCTTTGCCAATTAAGACTAATTTCAATTTGAATCAAATTCCAACTGGCACAACATAAGGACTCCGACTCCGAGTATCTCCGAGTGTGCAACCCCATAATATTTCCTCAAGGACGCCCGACAATTTGAAACAATTTCCTTTCATTATGCTTTCCAATTTTCCCTCGCCGACTTTCAACACTTTTAATTTGCTTAGGCTGCCGCCGTCGCCGCCGTCAGTCGCACAAATCGCATCGTTCTGCGGATCGCCTCGAGCTCCCTTTTCTAAGCAGCGATTTCTCGGGGTTTGTTGCGGATTTGGCTGGCAAATTTTATTAGCCTGTCCTGGGGCCATGACTAGCAGAGAGCTGGGCTCAAGGATACCCATGGACAGGCGCTCAGCAAGCAGCAGCAGAACCGAGGCGGGAAACCAACCCCGCCAGTCTAGCGAGCATCGCCACCACCACAGCGCCACCACCGCTGCCGGTATCACCACCACAGGGCTCAGTGAGTGGTTTGACATTTGTGCTGACGCGCGAACGTATGCACACAAGGATGTGGACCACGACGATAAAGTGGATGGGCTTGGGAAGACGGATGAGGATGTGCACACCGAGAAAAATGCATAATTTAATTATTTGTTTTGCCTTCGTAATCATCCCTTTACGGGAAGGAGCATTCATAATTTTATGAGTTACAATTTAGAAACGTTAACTCTTATTAAAATAGTTGGGTTTAATAAACTACAGCGGTTATAACATAAAATAATACCTAACCTAGTTCTGAAAATATTCTTTCAAACAGTAAAACTTCATTTTGTATGGTCACACTGTGCTTGAGTTTTTTATTTGCATGGTCACCTTACAAAACTTACCTTTGATTGGCCACACTGGGTATAAGTTTATTTGTGAATTTTGCGACCTGGATGCAAAACTTAAATTAATATTAAATCCTTATATTAATTGTATAAAAATATATTTAACCTAGCAATATCTTAAATTAAATGACCGAATTTCGTAGATATTTTCTCCGTGTGCTTAGCCCGGATGTAGATGAAGAGTCTGAGGGATTGATGCCTTGGCAGGGTTGGAAGTTGCGCCGATAATCTCGATAATGAAGTGACTTCGCCTGCATGGTCATGCATCCTGTTTGGCTTCCTTGTTTATCTCTCTCTCAGTCTGCGCTCCGATATCCGGCTGGCATTCAGCAGCAGCAGCAGGAGCAGGAGCAGGAGCAGGATTCAGGACTCGGTATTCAGAAATGAGGATCCGGCATGCCCCGGATTCTGTTGGCAAGCCCTTAAGTGGTGGGTTTTTATTTTTTATTTGTGCCTGGTATTTACTTTGCGCGCCATACGCGCTTGTCCCTCAGACTTTTGACCATTTTGCACGGAAATTGAATTTAAATTGGAAGTTTTTAACCCCGGCGCGCGATAATCTCAAGTCAAAGCAGGAGAAATCTGGGAGAAGACGGATACGGATTCGGAGACCCTGACAAAAGGTATTGCGTAATACCGGGGCAACATCTCCACCCCGCTGCCTGCCTTATCCTCCGTGGCAAATGTTCTTTTCAAATTCTATTAGCAAACAAATTTACTGAAAACCCAACAAACCGAAGCAGAGGCAGAGCCGGAGGGTTGCTCTGGGAGGGAGGGAGGCTGGTTTTCTCGGGTCTCTGGGTTAGGTAAAGACCCTGACATACAACACGTTATTTGGTGTAGATAAATGAGAGACAATTGTTCCATCTAATTATCTGATAATGCCGGCGCGATTTCAATGATAATGAAGCGATCTCGCCGCGAGAGAAGCGGAACAACAATGGGGCAAGACGGCAAAACACCCCTTTTGGTTTAGGGACTTCCTCGAAAGATTCCAATCTAAATGTTTGTTTAGACAGAATTCCTCATGAATGGAGCTTTGAGCGAGGCATGACGTTAGATGGCTTTGAATTTGGTGTGTGGATTAAGTGAGACGGATCCAGGATCGGCCATTATACAGATTGTTTTGGATGAATAATTTATGGGCCTTGGGGGTTTGGCGTTTTCTGGGTTATACAAATATAAGCCCATTATCCAAGGCACTTTTTTGGTTTTCTAAATAAATAATTAACCCTTTTCGGTATGACCTGCAGCTATTTGGTATTCGCATAATTTTTAAGATAATAACCTGGGGGATGGAAATTGTAAATCAAACAAAGTACTTTGCCGCAATCGAAGCTTATTTATATTTCTGAGCATGCACTCCTTAATGCCACATCCTTCGCTGTCATAGTCAGCTCTCCCACTTTTTCCAGGGTATTCCCCTTACATAAGGTTTGAATTGGGCAACCTCTCCCCAGACCCCTGAATACTAATTCCCTGCCTCTGCCCCCTTCAACCAAGGCCGCTTATTGCTTTTCATATTTTTTGTTGGCCTTCCTTTTTCGTATTTATTTTTTTCCAATTTTTTTAGCTTTGCGTTTTGCGTGTTTAACCCTTTGAGGTTACATTTGGCGTGTGTTCGGGGACACCCCCTTCCCTTAAGACCCTGCAGAAGGCAGAAAAAATAAAAAAAGGTTCGCATTTTGTGTACGCACCGTAAAAAGGAAGCGAGAAGAGAGAAAAGGATTTCTTCGACAACAGCAGAACAAGCGAAACTGATGAAAAGTAAAAGCTCAAATAAAAATACATAAATTTCTAGGTATATGTCTGCCTATATACATTCGAGCATGTGCATATATGTATATATAAATACGAGCACATGTATCCTCGTGCTTTTTTTTAGGTTTTATTTAATCACAAACGATGACGCAAAAAGAGTTCAAAGAAGGCTGGCATTATGAACCCCGAAGTAACCCCAGAACCCAAAAATACGGAGCACAGGGGCTGCTGCAGACGGGGACAAGGGGTGTGCACAACCCACACCTCACCGGGGACACATTTAACCCTTACACCCGGGCAAACATGTGTGACGACGCAGGGAAGTTATTATTGTGATTATGATGATGATTGTTGTTCAAATAATTCCGACCGTGAGCTTTGACTTGAAAGAGATTCCGTTTGGCTGTCATGATCTACCCCTCGACTCGAATGGGTCCAAGAAAGTGAGAGAAGTGCCCAGTACAAAGGAGGAGGCTTTATCCAAGCCGTAAGTTGTTCAGGTAGTCAAACAAGGATGTTCCCTCGATAAGACACCCTGCTTGAGCGCAACAGGATACACATTAGGAACCGCTAAGAGTCCAATAAAACGCTATCCAGGAGTGATCACACACAGGAGCAGAGAGTGAGGAAAGAAACGCGAAGAAAGATACAGAAAGATGGAGAATAGGGAAGCCAGACACCACCAGAAGTTGCTTTTCTCTTACAAAAAAGCATTTTTATTTCAAAATGTATATTGAAAAATATTTTTAGGCAATAAAAAATAATAATATGAAAATTCAAATATTTTTTTTTTTAAGGAAAGGCTTAAAATACGTTAATCTATGGTTTATTATTATTATTTATTATTTAAATGAAAGTAAATCATTTCTTGTAGCCACTAAAGGAATAACATTCCACAAAATACCCATAAAAATACTACAAAAGTATCTCCAAACAGGATTAGTATTTTTTCCAAGTGTAGATAGGATCAGTCACCACTAAAGCCGAACCGCACCGCACAGGGGCATATCAAAAGAGGCTCTCGCCCCGACAGCCTGTGGCCTTTTGTCAACTAGGGAACAACAGTAGCCTCAAGTAGGCACAACTGCGGTGCCATCATGAGCAGGATAAGCAGGCAAAGGCAGCGGCAGGAGCGGCAGGAGCGGCAGGAGCAGGAGCAGCAGGAACAGAGAGCAGACAGAGAGAGAGGAGCGGTTAAAGAAGAATGAACAGAGGCGGATAGGCAGTCAGGAAAACAGCAGACGAGACAAAACAGACAATTATCGGGCCACGCAGTCATGACACTTATCATGTGTGTAAAGCGATATTCCATTCCATCCAGAACATCGATGGAGTGGACTTGAATGGAGTGTGGAGCGTGCTCTCTTTTGTTCCGCGACTGTATGTATCTGTGTGGATGTGAGTTGTGGAATTTCGACATGGAAAGAAAATTGGGCATAGTATCATTACTAAAAGGTTTAATTTTTTAGGTATATATTATCCTAGATATCGCCTTTTCCACGAGTGTGTTTTTAAAAAAGTCATCATAGATTTAATTTAAGATTAATCAGAAAAGTAATGTAAAGGATGAAGTTTTTTTTTCATTAAAAATTAATATAAATGTAATAATATTTATATTTCACAAAAGTTCCGATAAGCCCTACAAAACATTCATAGAAAGCTTTTATATTTATCCTTTAAATAATCCCCTAACTATTTCCCTGAATATCCTAAACACCACATTTTTTTCCTCCCTGTATCCCTGTATCTGTGTTGATATCCTTGACACTCGCAGTCGTCAAGCGCGTTCCGCCTCAGGAGCTGCGGATTCTTTCATTGAGTGGTGCGGTTTATTGGTTTGTAATAAGCTCTTTGAAGTGTTTAATTGAAGCTTTTGTTAAGCAATTAGACGCCAAAGTGAAGTCGAGGTGTTGCCGCCTATTGGTAATTGCTTAACCTAAGTGCTATCTCCGCGCATTGTGCCGGGGTGAGGACTCACCGTCACCGTCATCATCAAACGGAGTGGAAAATAGGTTAAGGGCTGGATCCAGTTTTTTTTTTGTACCTACACCCAGCTGCAGCATTGGTCGCGTTTCCAATTTCCATTTCCAAAAGAGGATCTCTGGGATTTTATTATTTATTGTATTTATTTCTTTGTATTTTTATTTTTGTGTATCTATGGAATGCATTCGAGAGTCTTCCACAGCGGATACAAAGATGCACAGCCACAGATATAGAGAACATGCAGTCACTCAGATACCGATTCAGATGCAAACACAAAAACAAAACAAAATGGAATTATCATTGACCGCTGATCATGATCATGATCCGCTCTCCCAGCGCTATGGGGCAGACCATCGTCAACCGAATCATCATCACCGCTCGTCATCTGCCTTCTGTGTGTATGTTTATTTTTTTTTTATTTTTTTGGAGGTGATCTACTCTGCTCTCCGTTCCGATCTGATATTATTATCTGATCTATTTGAGCGATGACTGCGTGAGTGGATTATGATGCAGGTGATGCAGGTGATCTCTGTGGCGGTGGGAATTTTCTGGAAATTATTTGATTAGATCTGGAAGATGATAGCCGAAATGAATGATTTTTGGGTAAGTGTGACTTAATTGAAGGTAGCTCTAATGCATTTATTTTTATTCTCTGTCCATTTGAATCCTTTTATATATTTTTTTTTTAAGAAAAACTGTTGGGATATTATTACCATACTTTCCAAATAGTCTTAACATTCAGCCAATAATTTGAGATGTAATTTTTACTACTTCCTTTTAAAATATATTTTTAAAATAAAATTAAACCCAGGACTTTAGAGAACAAACACCAAATTAATAAAGATGAGCACAACTTCCTTTCATCTTGAACCTCTTGATCGACTTAATCACGTTTCCATCTCTAAGTTTGAAATTTCCATTTCTACCACGCACTTTTCTGGGGGGAATTTTCCTCTCTGTTTGTGGCTGCTGTTCCCTCTGTCGTGTAGTTGTTGGGTGCTGCTGCTGCCGATGTTGTTATTGTGTGTTGTACTTGATTGTGGCATAATTTCTCGCTCGCCTCCATTTATACAATCCCTCGCTCTGTCTCTGTCCGGGCCATGCAGCGCATAAATTTTTTATTTGTTTGGTATTCATCTTATTTCGTTTAATGTATTTTTATTTTCCGATTTTTTTCTTCCTACTTATTTTCAGCTTGTTTGGTGTTTTTAAGGTAATTTTGGCCGTTGTTGGTGTTGTTGTTGTTATTGCGCATAAGTATTTTTTGTGTGTTAATTTTTGTGCTGTTGTTGGTTGACGGGTTGGTTCAGTCATTCAACTATATAAAAAGTATTGTCGTTCCTTCTTCCTCGGCTGTACTCATTTATTTATTATTCGTTTCGTTTCGATTTCGTTTATGTACAACGCACTTCTCCCATTGTTGTATTTGTTGGTGTAGCTGTTGTTGTTGCTTGTTTGTTTGTTGTTGAACGTTGTTTTAATTTATTGTTGTTGCTGGTTGCTCGTTTTTGAAGCGTGGGCATGTGGCATCCACTCTTCTCCCCGTCGTTGTTGTAATTGCGTCGGGTAAACTGCATGAATAATTATTAAGTTATTCGAGGAGAGGTCATAAACAAGGGCCTGGGGAAAGAGAAGGGGGGTTTGGAATAAGGGGAAAATACTTATCTGACCTCTCGCTCTTGCATACAACAATTTTTGGATTTTCCCCCGATTTTTGGTCGGTTTATTTTTAGGTTTGTTCAATCATTTTCATTCTTTGCTGCCAGCATTTATACCTATTTATTCGAAAACAATGGCAATCGAATTTTCTTTAGTGGGAAATAAAATTAATTTGTTAAGGACCAGAATTAGAATTAATATTAAATTAAATCAAATTTATTTATGCATTTTATTATTATAATTTTCCCTCAGTGACAAAAATATGCACCACCATTCATCCCGTCAGTAATCTAAATCAAGTCAAAATTGGCTTGCTTTCATGCCCCTGATATTCTGATTAAATCTTTGACATTTGATATTATATTTAGAGAAACTTCAAAATCGAATTTAATCTAATTTAATCCTCTCTGATTTTCAATTTAACCCCGATTCGCCCTGAGGCATTATTCCGTGTAGACTAATAGCATTTTTCGCGGCTTTAATTAGGTTTATAATAGAGAAGTCATACGCCCTGTGTTAAGCCAGCATGGCCGTATCAATTTACCGCACACGGAAAACACGAAAAACCCCAGAAGTTGTAACTCTCGAAGGGAAAAAAAGAACCAGGGAGAGAGACAGAGCGGTGGTGGCGGGACTGTGGAAATGGGAAAAACATTTTCATTCATTCCCAATGCGAGAACTGGAATCGAGAGAGCTGGGCTAGGAATGCCGATGGTGCTTCTTTTTCCCCTCCATCGTCATCGCCATCCACTTCTGGGCTGTCTTGAGGCTTCTTTTTCGGGCTCTCGTTCTCTCGGCGGCGCTGTAATATTTATGTTTTCATCAAAAGAGCAGGCGAACAATCAAAATGCGCTGCACTCGACTCCAGACCCAAACCCACAGATACAGATGCAGATGCAGATACGGATACAGCTACAGCTATATAGCCACAGATACCGATGCGGATACAGCTGCAGGTACGGATTCAGATACAGAGATACACGGGCAGAGGCAGGGGCCGAGGCAAAGGCAGACGCAGATACAGATGCAAGTGAACTGAAGTGAGGAAACTACAGACAGCAGGCAGCGCTTTAACCTCATATTTATCCAACAGATACTTATGGCGGAGCGCAAAAAAAAAAGCAAAGCAACGACAAAAGAAATGAAGGCCCCACAGTACCCCTTAACAGATGCACTGGGAAAAGTTTAGACGGATTCAATTTAAAGGGGATTTATGTCATATACATGTTAGAAAAGGAAAATTCAAACTTAAATAAATATAAAATTTCTAAACCCCTTTTTTACTTATTTCTTAAAAGAAAACCCTTAATGATTGGTAATAATTAAATGAAGGAATTAAGCTAAATAACATTTAATTTTATTAATAATAAATAAGGAAATTTTTACACTTTATTGCCCTTATTAATGTATGCAATTCTTTCTTGGGATAAAATTATTATAAAGTCAATATAAACTATTACACAAATTTAATAAAAAGTCAAATTTTTTTTAGCAAGCGCTCTTCCTTTTTAGTGGATTTGTGAATGGATATAAATATAAGTAACTATTTTTTGTTTCTAGATAATAATATATATTGAATTTATGATAATCCAATTTATTCCCCACATTAATCATTATAAAATTAGAAAATAAAAACCCAATTTCTCCCCGTGCACCCGAAACGCAAAGAAAATACAGAGCGCAAAGGGAAAGAGTGAGAGCGAGCTGGGCAAGTACAGGCAAGAAAACAAATTTCAATAAAATATTATTACGCTTACGTTTATCGAACGCAGCCAGCGAGCGAGCGAACTTTGCGAGTGAGTGAGTAAAGTATCTTACGGATACTCAGATACACGTCCGCACTCATTGTGCTCGTCGGAATTCCGATGCCGATGATTGCGTTTCGAAGCGATGAAGCTGATGATGATGATGACGATGCCGATGGCTGTGATGATGATATTCGGGCGACGCGGCGTTTCCTTCGGTTCAGTTCGGTTCGGTTTCGGTCGCCAAGCGTTATAAATAAACCATATCCATCAATTGCTTAACTCAAAACAGCGCTAAAAGATACAAAAGAGATACAGCAACAGCAACAGCAACAACAACAACAGCAGCACCAGCAGCAGCGCCACATATAAAGATACAGATACAAATACCGAGATACAGATACATTTGCCCCGATACAAACACCGAACCGAATCCCAAAACGAAACCCAAATAAAAACAAAAACCAAACACCAGAGAGGAGAAGCACAACAACAAGAAAAAATCATAAACGAAACCAAGCAAAGAGCGAGAGAACAAAAAATAATAAAAATAAAAACGCCAAGAAAATCGTCAGCGTCGACTGATAAAATGCATGAAAACAGGCGGCGGGGGGAAATCTCAAAGTATCTGCCGGCAAAGCGCCCCCTGCTCCACCCCCTTGTCCAACGCTGCCACCGCCGCCGCCGCCTCCGCCTTGGCCCCCCTTGCCCCACCACCCAAATCCCTCCTTGATTTTTCCTTCTTTCACTGCCTTTTTTTTACTCGTATTTATGCTCTCGCTTAGCAGATGCAGAGAGTGACGGAGAGGGGGAGTGAGTTTACAGAGAGAAAAATATTAGGAGGAATACTAATTTATTTAAACTTATCTCAGTTCCTAACATCCTATTAAAAATCAAAAGCCTAAAACGTAACGCCTAAAATTAAACAGACAACAGAAACTAATGAATGAAATTATTATATTAAAAATGCTGAAATAGGAATTTTGTATCGAAAGCCACCAAAACTATTTTCCGAAAGGTTTCATAAGAAATTTTATAAATATATTCTTCATTGTAAAAATTGTATTATACATTTATTTAACAAAGAAAATATATTTAAGAACTATAATTACTTTGCTAATTAACTAAAATAATAAATGCGTAGAAGAAGGTATTGAACATATATTGGAATATGTAAGACATTGTTCAATTACATTTTTAGGTAATTAACCTTTTAACTGAAGTTTGTTTCGTAATTTTTTGTGGAGGGGAAAGTTTTAGCCTATAGATCACTTGACAAAATTACTTTTCTGTTACCTACTTAATAATTGGGCTCTACAAGTGGTTACATAGGGAAAGGAGTATAAAAAATTAAAATAATTCCAGAGCACTGTTCTTAATAAAACAAATTTTGAAATACTTTTTCCCCTCAGTGCACGGCTGCAGTTCGGGGAGCTGAACGGGGGATACGGTGGGCGGTGCAGGAGGCGGCGAAGACGTCGTCGTTGTCGTTGCCTTTCTTTCACTTTGTGTGGCAGCCAGCCAAGCACTCAGCATAATTTTGCACGCTCTTTTTCTCCTACGTTTTTCGCTGATTATTTTCTGCAGGCCAGGGGTATGTAGTGGCAAGGGGGTAGCCTGGGGTAGGGGCAAGGTGGTGCAGACCTGCACGTGGAAAGGTGTCTTTGCCTTAGACCCAAAACCAGCCAACAGCAAAAAGCAAACAACAAAAGCAGCCAGCAAAGTTCATCGTTTACTGCTGCTGCTTTTGGTTTTAGTCCGTTTTTTCTTTTTTTTTTTCTTTTGTTTATACCTCTTTGGGTACCCTAAAATGTTTCCTATTTAATTTTTAAAGAGCCTTCCTAGTCCCTCATTTTCCATATATTCCTGATTAGCACTTATAAAGTGAGTGCTTGGTGTGGGTGACGTTATGAAATTAATTAGACCTCAGTTGTTATTGAATTTGAAGTTGTTTTTAATTTTAATAAATTTATTAAACATATTTAAACGTTATACAATTTGGAGTGTAAGTTAAATATTTCAAAATTATGAAAATTAAGAGAACAAAATTTGTGGGAATAAGTTGTTATCAAGCTAATCAGCTAAATCGTAATAATTATTGGAAAAAAATTAAATTGTTGAGATTTATTGAATTGAAGTTAAATCTGTTAAAATTGTTGAAATTGTTGAAATTGTTGGAATTGTTGAAATTGTTGAAATTGTTAAAATTGTTGAAATTGTTGAAATTTTTAAAATTGTTGAAATTGTTGAAATTGTTGAAATTGTTAAAATTGTTGAAATTGTTGAAAAAGTGTCGAAATGGTTGTTGAAATAGTTAAAAATGGTTGAAATTGTTGAATCTTTAAGGAAAAACAGCTTTATGAGTGTATTTCTAGATTCGTCCTTAAGCTTTTCTCCTCTTTTCAATTTTATTTATTTTTTGCTTTGCTTTTGGTTTTGCTTTTGCACGCATTTTACCAGCCACCCAAGCAACAACAACAACAACTACTACTACAACAACAAAAAAACAACAGTTACAACAGCAGTGGACGTTGCCTGCTATCTCTGTCGCTCTCGTTCGCAAATGCGCAACATATTTTTGCCGACTGACCGACGCAGCGACAAACAGACACTTGTGTGCCGCCCCCCCGGCCTTCCGCCGCCTCTCCACCCACTGCCACCTTCCACTTCCCTCCTTTTTCCAGCTATCCCTACTTTTTCCACCGTCCCTGCCATCACCCCTTTTTTTGCTATCGTCTACTGCTTTGCTATTTCGCTTTTTATACTCAGTAGTCAGGCGTTGGGTTAGAGGGTATTATGTTTTCAGTTATAGGAAAACAAATATAAAGAAATTATTGTAATTATAATAATGGGTAAAATTTAAATAAGTTATCACTGCAAAATATTCCCTTTAAATCAATATCGTTCATTTAGATGTGTCTCTCAATTTATTAGAGTCTATAAGATACCTTTGCAATATTTTTATGATAATTACAAATCTCAAAAATATTTAAATAAATCGATTCCTGAAACTTATACCACAAGTTACGGAAGAAATAAGAATAACAAGAAATTTTTATAATTATATTTACCCCAAAAGTTTATACTGGGTACCTCATGGTCGGGGTCACCTGACTCCAAAGTTCTTTCTTGTTGTATTTATCCTTTTTTCACTACTATTTTCACGCTGCTGCTGTTGCAGTCGCTCTGCTGTTGCTGCTGTTGCTTTTGGTGTTGCTGCTGCTGCTGCTGTTGCTTTTGGTGTTGCTGCTGCGCTGGCTACATAATTGATTTTAGTGCTGCACTCTCTCATTGCGTTGCATTCTGCTGCTGCTGCTGTTGCTGCTTCTGCTGACGTAGCTGCTGCTGCTGGCAGTTACTTTTAGTGTAATCTCAACATTTGCTGCTGTTGTTGCTGTTGCTATTGCGGCTACGTATGTTGCTGCTGCTGCTGCTGCTGTTCCCATGAGTGTTCTTCTTCCAGCAGCAGCAGCAGCAACATCAACTTCCTAACTCTCCCCTTTTTCCAGCCCCTTTTAGCCCCCTTAGCGCTTTCGTCGCCCGCTTTTGTTGTTGCTCCTGGTTGTTGGTTGTGTTGGGTTTTTGGCTTTTGTGAAAACCAGATTTTTGTCGTTTTATCCATTAAATTGTTTTTACAGCCGTTTTTGGCCAACAGAACAGGGTGAGTCGCGGATGAATTGAGCCAACTCGATGGAAATTGACTTAGGCTTAATATTTTAAGACAATTAAGTGACAGAAATGACTTACCTTACTTAAATAAAATATATATGATTGCTCTTTTCTGATATTAGTTGGCAAGCATGATTACAAATTAATTCTCTGATTAGCCAATATTAAATTAGCTAACATTCCTTCACATTCATCCGGAAGTAGTTCTTAAGTTTCTTAAAATAGTTTATGAAGTATTTTTTTTCCAAGTGCTCGTTAATCTGGTTAATCTCCTTAATCTCCGGTTAGCTAAAAAGCTCTTTGTTAACATCTACTGACAGACATTTGGTGTTTTATAAATACTGTGGGGTATATAGGGTTTAATTCCCATAGTATCTTCAATTAAAGGACGTTTTAAATCCTTTGTTGTCTAAAAAAATTCTCCGGTTAGCTAACCTGCTATTAGCTAATATCCCCTGCACACCCACACCCCCACACGCATGCCGGGGACACCCTGTTTTATGGCAGTTTAGCAGTTTGGCAGTTCCAGTGCTCCGTCACAGTAAACGTAACAGGAATAGGAACACAGTCACAGGCTCAGGGACAGCACCCGAACAAACGCACGTAGGCAGCCGCAAGGAACCGATGATCGACGGGGGAGGAACGCTGGCGAAACAAGCCAACAACCAACGCATTTACACAGATACAGATACGGATACAGATACAGATGCAGATACCCGCAGGATGAAGGGCAAGGGAAGGAGGGAGGAGGTCGCAGGACGAGAACGAGGATGAAGAAGTGGCAGAGGACCGAGCGACAAACAGACCCATTGTCCCTCCCTCACTCACACTCACACACGTGCACAAAAAATAACCAACAACAAACACACAGGGAACGGGCACAACAACAACGAAAATGACAACAACAACAACAACAGCAGCAGCAGCACAAGCAACAGCAGCGGAAAGCAATGACGATGACGATGACGACGGCCTACAACGCAGTACACTTCCTTTTACACACAGTACACAACGCACACCCGTAGGCACAGTGAAGACTCGATATTTATATAAGTTAGGGATTAAATGTATTATACATTGAAGTTATTTTCAAAGAAAGTGTTAAAACTTTTAGGGATTTGGCTAATTAATTTGTAAAGCATATTATATTATTAAATTCAAATAGGTTTCGAATGTGGTAAGCATCCTCATCGGTTGCTATTTTTCCCAGATTTTTAAAACGAACTTAGTTTGAAAAAGATATTATATAAAATTTAAGTCTTTTTGAAAAATATTATACATATCATACCATTTTCTTTTTTTTAAGTGGTTAGTTTCTTTTGCAAAGAGCGAAAATGAGAAAATGAGAAAAGGATGTTATAGGATACTTTTGATTGGTTATCGAAATAAAAGTTTATTTTAGAAAATTATAGGTTTTACTCACACTACAAACATGTACACGATTGTTAAAAAAAGGGTCTTATATTCTTTTTAATGGAAGTTTATCATAATTTAAAGATTACTATAAAACCAAGCATGAATGGATCCTCAAAGCTAGTGTCATTTCTTGTGGGGAAGGCAGTCTCCGTTTTTTTTTTTTTTTGTGTTATAATTTTTTTTTTTTCCTTTTATTTTGTGTTCTTATGAAATAAATAAATTTAAAATTCTTTAAAAAAAAGTCCATAAATTTTGTTACATGTAAACAAAATAAAAATATTAAAATTTTTTATTAAATCATTGTTTCAAGGGATAAGAATATTCCAAATATCCTTGCTAATTTTCGAGTATCCACTGTACAGGCACACACGGCACACCACTCACACCCAAGTGAGTGTGTGTGTGATGGGTCTGAACTCGACTCAAACTCAAGCTCGAACCCAAATACAAAATACGAAAATACAAAAAAATAAAAGAAAAAATACGAAAATACGAAAATACAAACCCATATAAGCATAACCCAATGAGGCTGCTGCTGCTGCGGCTGCTGCTGCTGCTGCGACTGCTGCTGCTGCTGTCTGCTGCCAACATAACATGCCAACATCATCATTACTTCCATCAGCGTCATGATCGTGATGAGTTGTTGTTGCTTAGCACTCGAGCCTGGAAAATAAAAAGACTTCCCTTTTGGGGAGAGTCCTGCTCTCCCATTCTCTCTCCCCCCTTTGCCATTTTATCAGAATTATGACAAGGACTGCCAAAAATCGAGGCAGAGCATGTTAAATAAAATAAAACATAATTTTATGCCAGAGAGCAACAAACACATTAACACGGTCGCCGTTGCCGTCGCTGTCGGCGTCTCTGTCGACGTTGTCGTCATCAATAAATCGCGACCCCAAACGAACCACCCACAAAATCACCCAACCACCCCATTCCCCCTACCGCCCCCGCACTTATACCCACCTCAAGCATTATACAAAAGCTTACAAGCCACGCATACAAACGAACTCGCTCTCTCTCTTTCTCTTCGGGTTAGGCCATCTCTTTCTCCTGGCTCTCTCTCGTGCTGTGCTCGTTTGTGTTTTGAAAATTTAATCTCGATATGGCAACAAAATATGCTACAATTTCATTGAGATGAACACCCGATACCAGAAAGCCGACGACGACGACCGACGAGAGTTTCTCACGCTGTGCAAGAGCGGCGAGAGAGATGGCTATATGCGTTTGACAGCAGAAGAGTAAGCGGGAAGGAAGAGAGAGAGAGAGCGCGAGCCAGAAGCGTAGTAAATACACTACTACATTTTTCTGTGCTAATTGAGTGATAAATTGGGAGTGGATTTTGCCAAGAGAGCGCGAGAGCGTGAAATGTGAGAGAGTGTGTGTGTGCAAGTGTGGGCAATTGATATGCTCAGATTAAATTGTTAAATGTTTTTTATTAGGGTAATTAATGTATATCAAACGTGCGGTAACCCAAACAGAATGATCTCAAAGGGTTAAAAAGGAGTAAACTACATTTTACTTACAAGCTGACACATTTACATATTTATAATTAAATTAGGCCTTAAACTTACATTATTTTCTTAATTTTTTTTACTATTTATTTTTAGCCTAAGAATATTGAAAAATATAGTATTTATCGGTTATACCCGTTGACATTTAAAAAACAATTAATCCCGCTTGGCGCTGCACACGCCGTAAATCATTCAAAAATCAACCACAAATCACAACAATTAAGACAAATGTGCTGAAAAATCTACTTAACGCAAACACACTCGCCAACACTGACACACACACACACTCGCACCCATTAAACGCTTTCAAAACAAACCCAATAAATGTCAGCTGCCCCGCGTCGTACAAAAAGGTAGCAGCAAATCTACTACCAAACCGAGAGAGTCCAATAAATGTCAGGCTGAAGAGGCTGCGGCTCTCAAACTCAAATAGTACGAAAAAAGGTAGTAAAATCTACTACCCTACCAATCCGAAAAGGGAGTAGAAATAGTAGGGAAGCGCGAGGCGAAGAAGTCAAACAAATTGACATACGTATACATAATTATTATTTTACTTAAGTGCTCGCGCGTCGTCGCCCCTTAACAGACCGAAATGAATACGAAATACGAAATACCAACCTGAAATAAATCAACCCGAGAGAGAGAGAACTGTACTTCGTACTCGCTCGGGGTTGCTCGTATCGCGTTCGGCCTGCCGTGTGGGTGAGTTCGGTGCGCCGTGCCGAACCGAGCCTCGGTGCCCAGCGGCAGCTGCTGGCCGCCGCCGCTGCTCAGTCGCTCAGTCGGTCGCCGGATGTCAGCCTCAGCTGCCAACTTCATTCAGTTCCTTTCTGGCTGCCGTCGAACGTTGTCGTCTCGTTCGGTTGAAACGGATCGAATCGAAGCGAAGCCAGGCCAAAAAATCTCAAAGCCACGGCTCATGTGAAACCAACCAGAGTTTTATCAAAAGTCGCGAAATTTTTCAAAAATAAAAAATAGTGACAAAACAAGTGACAACAAAAATTAAAAAACAAGAATTGCAAAACTTATGTTTAAGTGACAAAAATAAAGAAAGCGTTAAGAAAACGTAAACAAACCGCATAGAGCACACATTTCTTGGATTAAGTGCCACAAAGTTCCTGTTAGCGGCGCAACATCTTGGATTACTACTAAACAACAACAGTATTATCACTTAAAACTAGCACAAAACCCGAAATTTCAACAAGAAATCAAATCTAAATATTGAAACCGAAAATATTTTTAAAACTACAACAATTTGCTAGGCAACCAAAAAACAACAGCAACAAAAGTAAATAAATAAATACAACAAACAACAAAAACTTGTGCAACATCCAAACAACAAATGTGAAAGCGTAACAAACAAACAAAAAACGCAACGAAAAAAAATTGGAGAAAGAAACAAATCAGCATAAAAAGTGAACAAAAGTGAAAAGTAAGAGAAAGAGTGTGCTTGAAAATGCTGCAGTGAACCCTCATAAAAAACAGCACCAAAACACCAGCAGCAACAATTAAGATCCACAGTAAAAACAACACCAGTGTTGTTGTCCCATGTATTTGTTGATGCCATGCAATTGATTGTTGACAAAATTCCCATGTATTCCAAACAAACAACGAAGCGCAATTCCAAAAAGTAAGTTTCCCAAGAAATAAACAAAAATCAAGAACCCCCAAACAAAAAAAAAGAACTCGAGTGAAAAGTGCAATCAAAGGAAAAACTCTTCAGTGATCAACTGATAACTGATTACAGCAGCAACAGAGACAGCAGCAACTTTAGAGGGAGAGAGATAGCACGTAGCAGCTGCTGCTTCTTCTGCAACGTGCACCTGTTCCCACCTTAAGTAACAGCAACAACAACAACAACAACAGCACCGACAACAACTTCAACAACAATTAATACACCACGCGCTGTTGCCATAAAACCCAAAAGAAAAAGAAAACTTAGGTAAAATATCTAAAAATAAATTCCACTTAAACCAAAACAAGAAAACGAAATAATAAAAAACGATGCCAAACAAAAATAATCACAGCAAATGAGCCAAAAGAATTTTTCAACTTCAACTTTGTGTGTGTCTGCTCAGAGTATCTCAACTCGACAGTCAATAAAATTGCCCCGGCTAAAAATAATGTTTCACCTGGTCTAAAAATAAAACAATTCATAAACACACACAAAGTACAAAGAACAACAAGAAAAAATTCTTTATGGCCATATCAACAATTTTATTTCTTCTCCACTAGAAACTTTTAATTGTTGTGCTTGAATCAAAATTAAAAAAAAAATAAAAAAGAAAACCAAAACCCAAAAATAATTAAATGGAATGTGCTTTTGTTTTTAGATATTTTATGTAAATTTTTTTCGTGTCTCTTATGCTTTGTTTGTTGTTTGTTGAATCATAATCATAATAGTTGTGTAGTTTTAACTAGTTTGTAAGAGTTGTGCAAGGAAACAAATTTAAGGGCAAATAATTTAATAAATTAATTAAAAGTCTTTACAAATTTACCACAATTTAGAATTAAATTAAAATAACTTTTAAATGCCAATTTGCATAGGTTTCCCAATGTCTCAATTAAAAGAATATTGTTGCAATTCCTTGTTTTTGGGGTGCATTTTAAAAAATTACTTTACCTAACTAGATAAATTTTAAAATGATTTAAAACAACGTTCTTTTATTCTTACATTAATTAATGGTCAAACTACTTCATATATATATTAATATAATAAAACGTAGCTTACATTGAAAATGTGTTTAATTAATTGATTTTTGTTTTGCGTAAATTTACAATAAACACTTTTCTAGATTTTAATCATATTCTGGAAAGTTTTTATTATTTTAACTATATTGAAAATACTTTAAAACCTAAATAAACTCAGATTAATGTGTATATTTTACCAGAATTCCCTAGAACTTATATTTTATTTAAAAATAATATTTATCAATTTATAAACAGATTTTAAATCAATTTCTTATCAATTATCTAAGCTGATTTATTTATAACTCCCCTTAAAGTGTAAATATGTCCTATACTTTATTCATTCAATGGAAAAACATTTTCCACTTAACTTAAATTGGTTAAAATTGAATTCCTCCCCCAAGACTCAGGGGCTTTCCCAGACACTTTAAAGAGACGCAACCGAAAGATTAATTTCTGACCGACTTCTGAGGCCGAATTCCCAAATCAGCTGTTATTTGGACCGCCTCCCAACAGCCGCCCCCTCGTTCAAGCTCTCTCTCTCGCCTCCTCTCTCTCTCGCCGCCTCGCTCTCACGCACAGCTGACCCATAATTGACACACGACGCACACACACAGATACGCCACGAAATGTATCTGAAGGGAAGAAGCCAAGAAACCATTCAGTTCAGAGACTCGGAGATATTTAGCCAAAAAAAATAAAGAAAAAACATTTCGACCCACTGCTGTTGCTTTGCTGTAGTACGAAGGCATTTGTATCTGGAGTTTTCCATTGAAGCGTTCTCGGGGAGTACGGGTCGGTGTACAGTTGCGGTTAAGATAATAGCTCTATTAATAGCTACAGGTTATTTAGGGCTGTTTTTTATGTTATTAAAGAATATATTTCAGAATATATTAGATGTAACATTACTCCACCATTATTTTTTTTCTTGCTACCTTGAATTGTTGGTTTATTTACCATTTCTTGAGCATATATTATATATTTAATTATTCTTTACTATTTATAGCTTACGTCTTCTCGAAAATATATTCCAAATTTAACTATATTCACTATACTTGTCTTAAAATTATAAATATATTTTTAATAAATATAAAAACGCAAGAAAATGTATATTTCAAAAAAAAATATATTTTATCTTTTATAATGTAGCAGAAAAAAACTAAATTACCCTCTACTCAAACTCTAAAATTCCCTAAAAGTTAAAAAATGATGAAAATATAATATTTTAAAAGCCAGAGAAATACCTAAAAATAATTATTATAGTCCAGTTTTTTTAATTAGCCATCTACCTAAATATCAAACCTATAATCGATTTGTTAGTGCTACTATCTCGACCTCAGCTGTATATAGTTTGCCAGGGAAGTGGGCATATCGATACCGAGAAAGAAATTTTCCCAACGATCCGCTTCGTTTGCCTGGAAAACAACTCAAGTCTGTCACTTACTTCTCAGTTCGACAATGTTTTCGCCCATTTCTTGTGTTTGTTGCGTCTTCTTCGGTTTCTGTTTCTGTTTCGGTTTCCTTCTTTGTGGAAAAAGGGGCAGCGCTCAGAGGTGCTGGAAAAAACTCAGAGACCCAAAAAAAGGTCACTCCACACACACAGCGACGACCTCTCCCCCACTCCCGTACAAATTTTCCCTCCCGTATCTTGTTTGCCGTTTTTCGATTTTCGTTTTCTCACATGCCACGCATTTTCCCCCATTTTCCCCTCGACGAGCAACACACAATGGGAGTTTTCTCGGCAGACATTTTTTCGGCTCGCTTGTAATTCATCATCGCTGCGAAGAAGATGAAAGCAACGAAAAAAAGGTCGAACGTCTTACGGTACAAGAGTACAGAAGAAAAAAAATGCCGACCCCAGGTAAACCTTAACCCATTTGCAATAGTCGCAGCTTCGCTTAACCCAAAAGATGTGAGAACAGGTAGAGCGGGAGTTCCCAAGAAACGGGAAATATATTTTTGCCTGGAAGATTCCCGAAGAATGGATCGAGATCGGTGGAAAATGATCTCGAAATATGCCAATGAGATGGGAATTAACCTTCTAGGAAGATCAGCCTGAGGCTAGCCATTCAGCAAAAATGATCTACGATGTCTTTTTGTTTCACATCCGTTGAAGGGAAATTTGTGTAGGGAAAAATCGTTCAGGAAAAGAAGTGGGAAATACTTTAGTAAAATATTTTGTTAAAATGAAATGTAGTTAAATATTTTTGTAGGGAAATTTGCCAGTAACTTTGTCTTGAAATTCTATAAAAAATGTCAACTCGTATTGCATTTCAATAGTCTTTCTTAATACTACAACAGGGATGATCACTTTAAGATGCACTCAAAATTCTCTCGATTTTTCGCGCAGTTTAAAATTCCAGTTACCAGATCAATCTAACGGTTAATTAACGCCCCTAGCTTATCGTAAACACCCTCTAATGTCATCAACCCACCACCCCACACACCTCATTTCTGGCAAAAAAAAATAAAATAAAGGAAGGATCACAGGAAGTCGGAGAAACAGAGCGCGAGACAATCATCAATCAACCACCGAGGCAACCAAATCACAACCCATCAAGCAACCACCGAAAGGACTTCAGAGACTTTAGACTTCAGAGGCCTGAATTGCTACCTAAAACATAAGTAAAGAAGGGGAGTAGTGGTCCTCCACTTCCTCACTCACACACTCTCTCCTGCCATCCATCCTGGCCACTTCCTGTTTGCCGCTCGCTCATCTGTTTTGCGATTTTCACACGGGAAATAAAAATGTGATACAAACGAGTAAATGACAGAAAAACAAAACCTAAACGCGGAAAACCATTTGCAAATCGCAACAACCCCTCAGTCAGGGAGGGAGAGTGAGAGCATATAGTCGGCATTCTGCATTCTCGGTGATTAAACCCCGAAAGAAACAAACAGAAACATGCACGGAACATTTAGCGAGTGGAGGAGCGTCAGGGTATTAATAAACCCATCAGAACGGGGGCTGGAAACTGAGCAACCCCCGTTGGCACACTCGAGGGCATGCCAATAGTTACATGTGTAAGCCGAAGCCACCCCTAAATCAAGGCGACTTTAACCCCTCATCAGCGCTGATTGAAGGTCATCGAGACCGAGACCGAGACAGAGAGGCCGAGAGCAAACTCTGCTCGTGTGCATATCTAATCGCACAATTTGAATTTGATTGGGCATTAATGGGTTAAGCAGTTGACTTTTCGCCTCGGGCCTCTTCGCCGAGGCACCTTGAAGAGTCGCACTCTGGCACTCGCACTCCAATCCGATTCGATACGATTCCATTCAGAGTTCGTTTAGTCACATGATAAAAAGTTCCCAAAACGCAACGAAAACTGAAAACGAACGAAAACATTTAACGACCCAATTAAAAGCCCCTGAACGAACCTGATATCAAACTAGACCGTCGCACCGAACCAACACATTCGCATAGATATAGTAAAATATATGCTTAGCAGAGCCACAACAACCTCACAGATAACTAGCACCACAACCCACCGACCGACGACCGACAATAACCACCGAAAAAAATGCCATACCATGTAGTAGGCACTATCACAATCGATGGGCACAGAACGCACCGCGACGAGACCCAAATCAGAGGTAACCAGCTCTTATCAGCCTTTTGGAAGGGGGGCACCACTGACAAGCTAATTATAACCACAGATCGCACTGTATCTATCGAGGGAAAAACAGATAGAGCCCTGGAACCCAAGGCTCCTCAGTGCCCTTTTGTTTTTCTTTTTGGGTTTGGATTTTGCAATTCCAAAAAGAACCGAAAATGGAAACAATGGAAATTTTCACTCGCTGAATGAAGAGAAACTACTACCTGCTGCTGCTTTTTGCTCTGGTTTTTGGCCGACATAAAATCGCGCTTAGGTATGCAGAAATGGCTGTCGGCTATCGATAATTGCTTATCGCTGTTTACGGCCAGGTAGTGCCTCCCATTTAGTACGTCAGTCTCTGCATTCAGCACTAATTCGACGCAAAATGGTCGCTGGGTTTTTGTGAATGGAACGCAATCAAGGTAGGTGTGCGGTGTGGGAAAGAATTGATTAGGCTCAGGAAGTGAGTGAGTGCAAGAGAGCCATATGTTTAGTGCCATAAAAATGAGTACACCGGCTGATAAAAAACATTTTTTGCACTTTTTCAAATAATCTTAGAGGTGACCACTTAATGCCTTATAAAGTGACTTGATAAGCATAGTTAAATTAGCATTGAATGCTTTCGTAGATCTTCCTGAGATCTAGTGAAGGTGGCTCCACCTGCTGGAATGCGCCTCTCTCGGCGCTTCTCAACATATAGAGAGAGGTGGCTCCACCTGTTGGTGCTGTCTTTCCTGGAATGCGCCTCTCTCGGCGCTTCTCAACATATCAGCTAAGTGCGACTCTTATCAATCGCCTTCGCGCTTCCTGTCCCATTTTCATATCTTTCTGTCTAACCTTTTTCCGATGGCAAATACATTTTTAGCTAACATTTTCAACATTTATTTTGGTTGCTGGTGCTACTCCATTGCTGTTGTTGTTGTCATTTAGCTGTACTTCAGTAGACATTTTTGCTCGAAACTGGTTTTCAAGTACGACGCTGGCGTCGCCGTCGATTTATGCGTTGGGTTTTGAGTCGCTTCAAGTTTTGCTCGGTTGCTGTTGCAATTTTCATTTTGTTTTGTTTTATTTTTAATGTGATTTATGCATGTTCCTCCATGTGTGAGTGTGTGCGCAAAAATACTTGAACAAAATTATTGCAGCTTCTTTTTTTTCGCGTCGTCGTCGTCGTACATTTATTTTTGTGGATTTCGCTTTGTTGTTGTTGTTGTTGTTGCGAGCGTTGACAGTCGCAGCCTTCGATTTATTTTTAATGTTTATGTCTGTCCGATTGTTTATGATTTTCGTTGGGTTTTTTCTTGCTTAATTGGCGATTAGATAAATGCCAAAAACGCAACGAAGCCAGCCGATGACAATGGAATAGATCGCACTGAGCTCCTCTCTTTCCCTCTATATATTTTTCCTCCTTTTTTTTCGTGCCTCGTTGACTGGCATAAATTTAGTTTTGAGCAAAACGCGATAGATAAGATAAGCAAAGCAAAACCAAATCGAACCCAAAACATCGCTACGTAAGGTGTGCAAAAACCACACACACTCACGGCTGATTGATAGTCACGGGGAGATGGCCTGGTGCAAGGGGGCGTCCATTAGCGACCTGATTAGCGCGTGTGTTACAACAACCACAGGCGCATTTTGTTTAGGGTTTTTTTTTTTACATTTTTTATATATATTTGTTTATCGCCAACACGAGCAGACTTGGATGGCGACACTACCACTACCAGCCAGGCGTCAGCCATCAAAACGGTTTTGGTTACAACACCACAAGGACAAACTAGCAGACACCCAGCAACAACAACGAAATTAACAACAAAAATAACAACCAAAAACAATGGGGAAACAACGCAGAACAACCAAACAGTGAAATGCAATTTCCGAATTGAATAATGCATTGACACCTGTTTAAACATATACACAAATATATATTTATTCTGAGTGCTGACAATCACAGTGGCCACAAACTATGCCATAACATTAAATAATATTACACAGCTGCACAGGGAGAAATCAGAGGTGTTTACCCTTTGTATATATCTGGTTTAGAAGCTACACTTGTATTTCTCAGTGCTCCATAAATAATCATTGAAACCTCCGACACTCCACTGTACACTGAACTATAATCCCAGGCAATCCTACATTTTAGTATGCAAATTAGCAGCTACAAAACACAGCAAAGCCCAACACCACAAAAACACCAACAACCATCGATATAGGCCTACTAAAAAGTATAACAAATGTTTTTAGGGCCGGCGCACACTGCGTATACGCAATTTCCCTCCAAACAAAGGATGGGAGCAAAGGGAAGCAGACATCAGCTAACCGTTCGGGCTGGCCAATAAATAAAAGCCAGTTACAGGTGCTGAAAACATGAATAACCAGGAAAAAAGAGAGGGAGGGGGAAGGGGTTGGAATATTTCAAATATTACTCATACCACATGTGGGACAGACACCCTCCACCATGGTCCGCGCCCAACCCACAAGCGGCAAAACATTTATAAAAATGAATTTGCAAATCCGCAAAATGCAAACCGAGCACAAAAGTTGGAGGCAAACATTTTGTCAGGGCAAGGGCCGGGTGCGGAGAGGGGGGTGAGTGTGTGCGGAATATGTTTTTGCACATATTCAAAAAATTGCTTCCCTCCCCCCCTCGACCATGGCGGGCTGCTGACCATCTGTATTATTTGCATTGGATTTTTAATCAAAAATTGTGCGATTTCTCTTCGCTTTTTTGCCGCAGCTCTTTCTTCGCCTTTATTTCATTTTTTTTCGCAATTTTTTTTCTTCTTTTTTTATTTACAGTTCGATTTTTATTGTGTTCACCCCTCAACCCCCGAAAAAAAAATCCACTCGAACGGAGGGTTGCTGGCTGGCAGCTCCTGGTGGTTGCTTGCTTTTTTTTTATTATTATTTTTGTTGCCGGGGTCGAGTCTATTATGCTGATTTATTTGTATTTTCATTCAGATTGCAATTTATGCGAGGCAGAGATGAATTATGAAAGCGATCGGTGGGCCAAGAAAAACTCGCCGGCGGAAAATTCAATCAGAGTGGGGGAGCCGCGGGAAAAGTTTGCCAAAAGAATTTTCCAACACGAGCTCGAGGCGACAAAAAGTGTTGCATACCAGCAGGCGCCGTCAAAATTCGAATGGCATACAAAGTCCTGAAAAACTAAGCGCTGAACAAAAAATTATTATCCATCCATCCCCAGTCGACAAAAAAATCATCGAGGAGAAACAAGGCGCTGAAAAAAACGCAACCTCCCCGGCACAGGGCAATATGGAAAAAATGAAACCAGGGGGCAGAAAAAACCGACAGACGACAACTGCCAACTCAAAATTGGAACGGGAAAGCGAGTGAAGGAAATTTTTATATGCGAAAAGTGCAGCCTAGCGAGGGGTGGGGGTGGTTTCGGTGGCTCAAACACCCTTGAAACCAACTGTCAAACGCATTTCAGCGGTGCGAGGCGGGGGTTGGGAATGCAGCAGCGGCGGCGAAACAATAAGGGGAAAATAAAGGATATGAGGATATGGGGCGGCATGGAGTTTTGAGTGAATGATGAGCCCAAAAACGGGGCAGAACAGGCAGCAGGCAGCAGGCAGGGGGGTTAGCTGGTAGAATGGCAACACAGAAACGGCAAAGAGAGCAAATCAAAAATTGTTGATGAGTTATTGCTTTTGCAAAAATGGGGAAAAGCACGGCAAGAAAATATGTGATGATTTCGGGTAACAAATAACTATTAAAGGCATACAAAATACGGAAAACATTATTTTGCATAATTTTAAAGGGTAAATAAATGTTTTTTACCCTAAAACTAAGGACAAAATAAAAGAAAAATACTTTTATATTATTTAGATATCTTAAAAAGCCACTTTAAAATGTTTAATTACAATTTTGGAATGCAAATTTTACGTATCTTAAAAATATAAGGCTGTACAATATTTTATGCTATTAATTTATAATGATAACATCAGGAAATCATATTTTATCTCCCAAAGAAAAAGGGAAACAATATTTTTAAATTACATTTAATGTAATATGAAGTCCTGGGCTATCATACCTATTTTTCTCTCTGCAAAAACTACTTCTCCCTGCTCAGAAAATATGATTTAAGCCGCCCTCCCCCAATGCGAATAACAAACTTATTCCAAACATTTTGTTCTGTCATTGGCTCCACGCACGTGTCTCACAATTTTTCATGGCCTCTAAAACACACACATACATTTTGTGTATATATTACTTGTTTTGTTACATGACGCCAACTGTCGTCTACTATAAAAAAAATACAACTAAAAAAAAACAAGAAGAAAAGGCAAAGCAGAGCTGAAAAAAAAAAACACGCAAACAACAATAACAATAAAAGTAGAGGAGAAAATACAGAAAAAAGTTAGATTTCTTGTACTTTTTGTTTAAGGGATAATAAAGACTGGCAGCAGACAGACATGTCCTCCAAAAGGATATTTCCCCAAACCCAAAACCCAAGCCGAATGCCGCATTGCCGTCTGAGCCCATAATTCATATTGGCAAAATCTGGCCAGACAATGAACATAAATTGCGGAAATATACTCCAATAAAATATGGAAAACAAGTCTATATAAGCGAAAAAAGGGAAACAAAAAAGTAGCCCCTTGGTAAAAACCTTTAAACAACGCCCATGCCCGAGCTTGACATACGGAAATCATTTCGTGTGCCAAATGAGAAATAATTTTTATTACCACAGCAAATCAAAGTGCGCACAATTTACAATTACACAAGCACAAAACTAAATGGGAGCGATAGAGATGGCGGGAGGCGGACCTGGTCTGAGTGATAGAGAGGGCAGAGATCGTGCACTGATTCCGATATGAAGCTATATCTGCCGAGCACGTGTATCGCCTGGCCTCTGAACTGATTTTTTAAGGGTTCTAAACTTTGCTCGCTCTCTACCTGGCGAGTTACCTGTTTTGCTTTATTTTTATCTAATCAATGAAGAAATTTATATCTAATCAAAGTACAAAAGGCGACGAGAACGAGAACTCGCCTCGAGCTGACGGGAAAAGTGAGAAACAAAAGCCAAGCGGCGTCATCAGAGATCTCTTACCCCTTCTCTCTTAGCGACAACTGTTTTTGCAGTGCAAGTCACATAATGACAAGATTATATGATCGCAAGTGCACAACTGTGCTGTTTGCTTGCTTTGGAACTCTCTCCCCGATATATCTGCTCTTTTTCCAGTCATTTTTCAGATTCTTTTGGCGGTTTTGTACGGTTATCTTGGCCGTATCTTGACTTCTAGAACTTCCACAACATCTGTTGGTTTTATCACCAAACTCGGCGAAGGTCACTCGGTTTCTAAGTGCATATTTTGATGATAAAACATAAGGCCATAGTCTGGGTATCTATCTAGACCAGTGGTGCCCACACAAATACAATGACATATGACTTGCATTTGTGTGCGTAAGAGAAAAACGAAGTTGGCTTCGCGCGAGACGTTGCGGTTGTCAGAGCAGTGCAAAGCATTAAAATTTAAATGCTTTGCACTGCTCTGACAACCGCACACTCAACCTCTCATTCTCTCTCTTCTCTGCTGCTGCTGCTCACGTCACGTTTACACTGTCTGTGTAGCAGCAGAGAGCCGGCAGAGTTTTTACCAACCACATGTGGCGGGGGCTTGGGCACCTCTGATCTAGACAGTGATCTCTCTTGAATAAGCTCTTGAAAAAATAGAAGAATAAAAATAGGATAACTACATTTAATATCCTTATGTTCTTTAAGTCACAAAAACATTTATTTATTTAAAAAAAAATCCTCTGTTGATTTGCAGTCTAATTTATCCTGGTTTTCCATTAAAGAGTAACCACTGTTGTCCCCTAAACCCCCCTTTGCAGCCTTGGGGCATGCTGTGTTTATATTCCATCTTTTTCCATCTCGTTCTCTCTGTCTCCCATTCGACCTAATGACCCGCTTTGCTCTGTTTACCGCCGTTCTATACTCTTTACACACCGCTCTCCACTCTCCACTCTCCACTCTCTTCTCTCCACAGTCTGTTGGCAATTGCTGGTGGCTCGATGCTAATTTATCGTCATAGTCTCGCGGCAATCACAGGTTCAGTTCGCCCCCTTTCACCACCCGCCCCTTGTGCCACCTCCGACCATGAATCTTCATGTTGTTTCCAACTTTATTTGCTTTTGTGTTGTGCGCGCTGTGCTGTGTGTTTGCGTTGAGCCGCTTTTGTAGATGCGCAATTATTGTGAGCGTGTTACTTTATATTTTTAATGTGCGACTTTTTGTGTGGTGTTACGGTTAGGATTCTACCCTCAGAAAGGGTTAGTTTATTAAGAACAAAATTTAGATTTAATGTCTGCTTGGATTTTAGGAATTTAAAGGATTTTTTGTGGCATCTTGTCTCTGATTAAATGTATTCAAATTACGCATACGCACTGTTAGCCGACATAAAATAGCTTACAGTTTTTTAGGACCCATTGTCACATTAATTAAACTATTTAATGTATTTAAAATCTAAAATTATTAAATATTAAATATTTTAAAGACCACTTTTCCTAGAGTATTCCCCTTTTCGACTCTCTCACCTCTTTGATTTCCATTTGATGTGTTTTTTTTTTCTGCTTCGCATTCGCACTGCGTTTTACGCTTATATATGCTTCATATTGTTTATTGTCTGCCTGGCAAATATGCTTAATTATTTTTACCTTAAAAGTCGCGCCATCAAAGCGAATGCGAAAACAATTCCAATGGAGTGGAGGGGAAAAATTGAGAGGAGCGTGAGGGAGGCGAGAAACAAACCTAAGCCCTGAGCCCATTTGACATTTTCGGGCTTAAATGTCACAGCAAATCGAGGGGCAGAGAGCGAACAAGTGCAATGGGAAATATAAGTAAATGGAGAAGATGGAAAATGCAATTGCAATTGCCACAGCAACAACAGCAAAAGCACAATGAATGACGTTGACAATGACGATGATGGAGATATGGTTGGGTGGTGCACGGGGTGCTAGAAGGTAGTTAAAAGCGGCCAAAAAGGGGTGCTCCCAGAGGGGCTGCTGCTGGGATACTGGGTTGAAATCACGAACATAAGCTGACATCATCGATGGCGGAGGTCGCCGTTTAATGATTCCGAAACCAACTCGGAATCAGAATCAACTCTCAGTTTTGCGATGTGACTAACCGTCTCTCAAGATAAGAGGACCTCAAAAAATACAAAGAACAAACAGCTGCCAACAAAAATAGAATTTAATTCTTGGTAAAACGAGAAACTCTTGGAAAATGGCAAGAAAAAATATCACTTAAATTTAGGCAAAATTCTTTACAAAATGAGGAAATTCCTTTTCGATCTTTTTAGTAGAAAGAAACCATAGTTATGACGGAGCTTTTGTATGACTAAGAAAATTGATAAAAGAGCGGGGAAAAGAATAGAATTAATTCGGGAGAGGGGAAATCCATATTTTGAATTTGAGTGAAAAAAAATCTTAAGATTAAGCATAAGAAAATTCGGAGAAAAATATCTTCAAGGCACAACATTATTATTATATTAACTCCTAAGAAATTTAATATATAAGTAGATTAATTAGTTTAATTCCTAAGAAACCCTATCAATATATGCCTTACTTGTCACTTTATTTTAATTTTTTAATCATCAAAATTGCACTAAAATTGTAGTTTTTTAACTTATTTTCCTGCTCAACTCGTGCTTCTTAAAACACGGGGACAATATGTTTTACGAAGGGACTGAGTGGCTTATACCCATTTATATAACAGAACCTTGCTATATTATCACCTCGTGGGAGCTTACTAATCCGAGTTACTGTCTCTGTTGCGATTCTTGCAGGAAAAATGATGAAATGAACCAGCAGGCGGGCTCCTCAAGGGCGCCAGCCACAGGGGGCCAAATCTCACCGCCAGGTGCCAGCACAGCCGGCGTGGATCAGCAGCAGCAGCAGCAGCAGCAACAGTTGCAGCAACAGCAGCAGCAGCAGTACTACAACCAGCAGCAGCAACATCAGTATCAGCAGCAACAGCAGCGTGACAATTTCCTGGCCTACCAACAGCAGCAGCAGCAGCAACAGCAGCAGCAGCAGCAGAGATCCGGAGGCGGTGGGGCGAACTTTATGCTGGGCAATGACCTTGTCGGCGGCGACAGCCTGCGCAGCCTGAACAACACCTTCGGACCCAATTCGGAGTTTACAGCCGGCAGCTCCTCCTCGTCCTCATCGCTAGGCGGCCTTAGCGGAGGCAGTTCCAGCGGTCAGGGATATCCGGGCATGGTGGCTGCCAGTCAGCAGCAGCAGCAGCACCACCAACAGCAGCAACACCACCAACAGCAACAGCACCACCAGCAGCAGCAGCAGCCACACATGTCCAGCATGGACGCGATGGGTGGTTACAGTCAGGTAAGGATAAACTGTATATTAGAATAACCATTCAGAAACTTTACTTGACTCTAAATATATTTATTAAGATATTTAATGATTAACTTTGTTTTATTTATCTTCCAGATGGGCGGCGGCATGCATCCTGGCCCCAACAGCGGCATGATGGGCAACATGAATGCCCAGTACATGAACGGCGGTTCCGGCCAAGGTGGCTACAATGGCGGCCAAGGCATGGGCATGGGCTATGGCGGTGGTGGCAACATCGGACCCCAGAGGCATCATCAAGTGAGTAGCGATATATAAGGGGGATGATAATGGGTTAACTGGATGCTTGGCTGACTTCACACATCACTTGTATATGGCCAGCTGTTGACAATTCATTTGCGGCCATAAACAGATTTCGCTTTCGGAACGCCGCCTCACCCAAAAAACACACAAATCTGCGGCTCCAGAAATTACAAATTTCTGACTGGCGACAGTAAGCCGCTCAAGCTCGGTAGCAAGCAGCATTATTTTCTCAAAAGTCGAAAAGTTTTACGCTTAATTGGTTGCTTTTTTTAAGCCGTGGAGAATATGGAGAATGGCATCATGCCAGGCTTAACTTATTCCCTAGAAACTTCTCTCTGGGCAAAAGTGAGATGCTTTCTTCTTGGGAGACAAGCTTATTCTAATTATCTCTCTTTGATAGCTACATACGTCTTCCCGGAATCCCGAATAAGAGCAGCTGCTTATTCTTAAACAGAAATTGGCAGGAAAAATATATTTTTTATGAGAAAAATTCAGAGAATTTAGAATGTTCTTTTGAAAGCGTTTTAAAGCGAAAGAGGTCATAAAAACTATAAGTTTCCTGTTAAATTTTGAGCTAGACATTTCCAAGATTTCTATTTATTTCTCTAAAATCTTTTGACACAAGTTTATAATTTTTGAAAATTCCGTTTAATTAAGTTTAATTAAAGTACAATTACTTGCATCAATTCTAAAGACATGAAATTATATCCTGGGGACTTTATCGCGGGGAATCCCTTAAAAAAAATACTAAAATAAATCTAATCCTTATTCCCTCCTTGCAGATGACGCCCATGAATCAAATGCAGAACATGTCCATGGGCCCCGGCGGAGTCGGTGGCTCCAGCGGCATGGGCATGAATCCCATGCAGCAGCAGGCGGCGCAGCAGCAGATGGGCGGCATGAACCCGATGGCCAAGATGCAGGGCATGGCCAACGGCGGCTATCCGCAGCAGACGCCTCCCTCGCTCACAGCCCAACAGCAACAGCAGCAGCAGCAACAGCAACGCCGCATGGCTCCTTATCCGCATCCCCAGATGCACATGGCCCAGAAGCGAGCGGCAGCGGCGGGCGGAGCAGCCGGCGTGGGCGTCGGCGGGATGTATCCCGGCAATCCCATGGCGCAGCAACAGCAGGCGCAGATGTACGGCAACCAGCAGATGCATCCCGGTGCCGGTGGAGGAGTTCCGCTGCCCATGCAGGCAGGCGGAGCTGGCAACGGCTATGGCGGACGCGGGGGACCCATGGGCGCTGGCAATGGTGGCTACGGCCGCATGTCAGCCGGCAATGGTATGGGTCCAAACGGTGGCCCAGTCATGGGACCTATGGGTCCCGGTGGAATGACAGCCGGAGGAATGGGTCCCGGTCCCGCTGGCTGCATGAGCCAGCAGCGCTTCATGCCCCAGGCATCCGGCGGCATGCCCGGCGGAGGCTACGGCGGAGCTGGCGGACCCGGATCGCATCAGGGCCAGTTCTATCCAGGCAGCGGAGGCCAAGGAGCCGGAATGCAGCAGGGAGGTGGCATGTGTCCGGCGGGTCCGGGCGGCGTGGCCACCACCGGCAATCCCTACCAGAATCAAGGGTGAGCTTGGATATATAAGGGGTTTGATGAGAATTTTGGCTAATTTTATGTTTTTTTTTTTAGTTTCCAGCAAAACTATCAGCACAGTCCAGTTCCTGGCAATCCCACGCCACCGCTGACACCCGCCTGCAGTGTGCCCTATGTCAGCCCCAATCCGGACATTAAGCCACCCATGGACAACAGTAAGTTTGATTAATATAATAAATATAGAAAATAGTAACTTACTAGTTTATTTTCTTACTTAAAATTAACTTTACTTTCTCCCTTTTTAGGCGAAGAAATGAGACTGACATTCCCGGTGCGCGACGGCATCATCCTGGCTCCGTTCCGCCTGCTGCACAATCTCTCGGTCAGCAATCATGTGTTCCATCTCAAGCAGAATGTCTACAACACGCTCATGTGCCGGTAGGTTCTATGGGATACCCTGTCCTCCTAAGATTTCTCTAAACTGTGATATATTTCCTTCCAATCCAGAACCGATTTGGAGCTGCAGCTGAAGTGCTTCCACCAGGACGACCGGCAGATGAACACCAACTGGCCGCACACCGTCACCGTCTCCGCGAATGCCACGCCCCTGAATATCGAGCGGTCCGAGAAGAACAGCACCGCCCTGCGTCCGCTCTACTTGAAGGCCGTCTGCCAGCCGGGCAGGAATACGCTTCAGCTGACCGCCAGTTCCTGCTGTTGTGTAAGTTTTCTCTTATTAAATTTTACGAAAATGATTTATTAACTAAAAATTCTCTCCTCACAGTCCCATCTGTTCGTGCTGCAGCTAGTCCATCGTCCGTCGGTGCGCCAGGTGCTGCAGACGCTGCACAAGCGCAACCTGCTGCCGCTGGAGCACAGCGTGCAGAAGATCAAGCGCAACCTGAGCCTGCCCAGCGAGGGCCAGGCACCCGGATCGGATGCAGCGGGCCAGCAAAATGGTGGGCAGCAGTGCGCCAAGATCTCATTGAAGTGCCCCATAACCAAGTCTCGAATACGACTCCCGGCCAGGGGACACGAGTGCAAGCACGTCCAGTGCTTCGACCTGGAGGCGTATCTGATGATCAACAGCGAGCGCGGCTCGTGGCGGTGTCCCGAGTGCAGCAAGTCGGCCATCACCGATACGCTGGAGATCGATCAGTACATCTGGGCCATACTCAATACGCTGAGCAACTCGGACGTGGACGAGGTGATCATCGATTCCTCGGCCAACTGGCGGGCGCTGCAGCATAATGGCGGCATGCCCAATGCCCCACCTCCCTCGAATGTTCCTAGCAATCCCGGCAACGGCAGCAATCCAAATCCCAATGGAAGCGGCGGCGCCATGCCGCCTAGCATCAAGCAGGAACTGTGCGATGACATAGCCAAGTCCGAGGTGATGTCGCCGGGCTCCACGCAGCTGCCCACCTGGGACAGTGCGCAGGCGATGAGTCCCTACAACATGCACGACATGAACTCCATTGCCAGCGGCAACATGATGGGCAACGGCGGCAACAATAGCCAGTGAGTGTCCTCTTATTGGGGTTTTTTTCTGGCAAATAATTAATATAATTTTATTTTTAATTTTTAGTGGCAACCGCAGCAGCTATGATGGCTTCAGTGGCAACCACAGCGACGGCAGTGGCGGACTAGCTAGTGATGGCGGCGTCAACTCCCTGGATCAGCTTAATGCCATGGAAAAGTCGCTCAGCGATCAGGTAGGATTCTTGAGAAAATGTTCCTTATTGTATATACTAAATCATATATTTCCTTACCCTTTATAGATGCCCCACACTCCACACACCCCCGGGGCAGCCAGCCATCCTATGACCCCAGGCGGCCCGCCCAGCGTCAGCAGCTCCCACAATGAACCCATCAGCGGCGGCACGCCCAATGCCAATGGCAGCAGCAATGGCAGTGTCAATGGCGGCAGCAATAATAATAATAACAACAATAGCAGCAGCACAGGCCACAATTCGCCACAGACCCCAGGAACGCCCAATCGCATGGGCGGCATGTCGAGCGGAGGCGGAGGAGCAGATAGCCAGCAGCAGCAGCAGGAGCAGCTGCTCAACTCGCTGATGAGCAGCCAAACGCAGCTGAAGTTCAGCGAAAGTGATCTGAGCGCCGAGCTGCAGAGTTTCGATGCAGCGGCAGCGGGAATTAATGATACGGCGCACGATTTGAACGTAAGTATAAGGGAAATATACTACAAGAAATTAAGAAATCAAGTTGGAAGTTAAAAAACCAAATCAAATTTAAAGATTTTTCTGAGATAATATTTTTAATATTTATTCTGAATTTGTTTTATTGATGAAAGTAAATAATAAAACCTTCTGCAACTTCCCTTTCCTTTAGAAAAGTAGTTTTTTTCTACCAGAATTTGATCTTGGCTAGTTCTCGAACATTTTCTAATTCCAAAAATATTAAATTAACAAAATACCTTCCATCTCTTTTAGCTGCTGCAAGATGTCGATCCCATGGAAATCCTATCCTACCTGGATCCCCAGCCCGATCTTAACACGCCGCCCTCAAGTGGCAGCAGCAACAACAATGCCAGCGATGACCTCCTGGCCACGTTATTTGACTAAGCCCCTTGACAAAAATATATTATTATATTGGGCTTTAATTTGCTGACAGAGAGAGATGATGGAGAATTGATAAATGGCAGAAATACCATAAATTGTATATAGTATTATTAATTTTAATGAAATGTGCACTAGAAGCCAGTCGCGTACTTCAACCAACAACATTTTCGTTTCCTCACACAAACCAACAGCAGCAGAAACAGCAACAAAAAAAGATGAAAAACTATTACAATAACAACACAGAAGGAAGATGCAAAAGTCGAAGCGGAAATTTAAATTTGCCCGTGTTGAAAAACAATGAAATGTGATTTAAAAATTAATTAATTAAATTAATTGGCATTTAATTTAAAGCTAACTGAAAAAAAAAACACAAAAATCTAAAAAAAATACATAAACACACAGAGAAAGCGTAAAAAAATAACAAAAACAGTCATTATACCATATAAAAAATGAGAATTCAGTTGAGAGCATATACAAATTCCTTCAATGAAATTTACGAATTTAAATGTGTAATTTCCGATGCAGCAAGAAAGTCCTTTGTTCGTTTATTTGAAAATTACATTTTCTTTTTTTTATCCGTTGCCTTAACTTGGCTTTTGTTTGCGACATGTTTCTTGGCCTCAGTTTACAAAGTATTAAAAATATGCAAAAGAAAAAAGATAAAAGATAAATCAAAGCAGAGCATGAGCAAAGAAGCAAAAACAAAAGCGCAAAAAATAAGAAATACAACAAAAAAATACATACAAGTGAAATCCCAACAATTTTATTACATTTATAAAATGAAAAACATTTACATTTTAATTGTTGCATAATTTTAGTTATTTTTTAAAGCCTATCTACTACATATAAAGATTAATTGATTTAAAGCGAAATTTAACAGAAGACCAGCAAAGAGCGGAGAGAGCGTGGAGAAAATATTAAGAATTATTAACTATAATGAACAGAAGCGTAAATGTGTACAATTAAGTGAAAAGTAAAAAACAAAACAAAAATCTGCATAATTAGAGAAGGAGAAACAAACGAACTATTAAAAGTGTAAATCAAATTTAATGCTAGATCTAAAATATATTGTATATATGGATATGTATGTTATATATGCGGCAACAAGAACACATCCCCCTCCCCCAACACACACACACACACAAAGCTAATTAATACATTTAAATAATGATAATAATAAATGAGAAAAAAAACAAAAAGTATTTCAAAACTAAAAATTAAAGCGTTATGTTTTCTTTACGTTCTTCTTTTCCCACACAGTTCCCTTGAGTTTATCCTGGATTTCCTTTTTTCAGTTCGGTCTTCAGTTGCTCCTTTATATATATGTTTTTCGTACGATGTGGTTAACATGGACCAATTTTTATATACAAAAATATATAGACATATGTATAACACCCCCACACCGACGAGTCTTTGAATAGAGTATATATATATGCGAACCATATGTAAAGGACAAAATATATATGATATATGATATTCAAATATAGCGAAATTTTTAAGCTTTGCCCAGGCTAATTCCCAGTTCAGCGCTTGAAACAAAAACGAAGAAAAAACCAAAAAAAAACTTGAACAATTTACGCAAAAATCGCCTCGATGTGGTAGTTAAATGAATCTCAATCTCTTCTCAATGTTATCAAGGAACACACACACGTAATTAAATTATTATATTAACACCCACATATATATGTATATGGATATATATCGAAAAGCGGAAAAGCGGAAAATCGGAAAAGAAAACAAAATTCGTAGTGGTTTCATTGTAAAACAATATTTCATAAAAAACGAGAAAAAAAGCTAACTTCGGTAAACCGAAGTTTGTATACCCTTGCAGTCTGCAATTGGATCATTAAATATCGATCCATGTAAAAAAAAAATGTCAAATTATGTAAATTTTGTAAATTTTACATTTTACATGTAGAATTTTACATTTTCATATAAATCGACCGATCCCTTCTATGGCAGCTATATGATATAATTGTCCGATCTTAATGAAATTAAAACCGTAATTCTAGAACTATAAAAGACAATTAAATCTCGAAATTTATAGAAATTCGTTGAAAAACAGAGAAGTTAAAATTTTTTTTACATTAATTTCGCCATCATTCCTATGGCAGCTATAGGATATAGTAGTCCGATTTCGGCCGTTCCGACATATATACTGCGTGCTAAAGAAATAAGACTATGCTGAAAATTTCAGCCCGATAGCTCAAAAACTGAGAGACTAGTTCGCGTAGAAACCGACAGAC
>VNJW01005805.1:0-10011 GCA_008042615.1 Drosophila auraria
CGGAAGAGTCGCGGAAGTATCGCGGAAGAGTCGTGGAAGTATCGCGGAAGAATCGCGGAAGAGTCGCGGAAGTATTGCGGAAGAGTCGCGGACATATTGCGTCCATCATTTCAATGTATCCGTACATTTATAATTTCAGCCAAAACAGCACGACGTATTCGTGATTCACTACAGGTACGGGGTCAACAGATCTATTTCGTGCATTACCTTCATCTGCACTCCGTGATCGTCTTTGTCATACCCCATTTGAACTACGCGTTCGCCTTCCTATATTTGCTCGTATTGGTCTTGAGAAACTTAGGAAAGTACACGCACATATATATAGTAAACTTTAACAGTTCTAGACTCACCATTTATACAAACGACAGAAAATGTTTGACGAAAATTACCTGACAATAATATCAAAGCAGCCGTTTTAGTTATGTATGTGAAAAAGAAAATGGCTGTTGAAAATGGCTATTGGCTGCATACTCATATTTTTTTTTTTACTTTTAAACCTTCCCTGGACTTCCACGAATAATTCAAGACCAAAATGAGCCAAATCGGTCCAGCCATTCTCGAGCTTTAGCGAGACTAACGAACAGCAATCTATTTTTATATATATAGATAGATATATACATACATTAATTTATGAATTTGTATTGCTTTTATATTATAATAGTACATTTCCTAGTAAGTTGCATTAAATATGCATTTAAAAACAGATTTTCATTTCTGGTTCTAAAAATTTGTCTCTCGCGTGTGGGCAAACAATTCCCAACTGGTCCTAGCATCCGTGGCATAGGGTGATGGTTGCCGGCCAATTCTAAGATATGTATGTATGTACATATTTACATTATATTTAATATAAACATACGAATGTACATAATCATGTATGTACTTATATAAACGGTAGCAAATTCGAGCGGCGTATTAGGATAACATTTTTATTAAGCTAGATAATTTAAAAACCAATTTGCATCAAAAAAGCTATGTACATATACACAAAAAATAAAATACTTTCTGTGTAATTTTGGAAAAAGTCAATTATATTCATATGTTCATATTAAATATTAAATATAAAAATGGGAATTTATAAAAAATAAAAATACATTTTTTAATATTTTATGTATATAAAATCGTTAATGCATTCTTAAGCTGCAATAAGCTAATACATCAATTAAAATTTTATTATCTGTATGCACATACAGCCCCACCCCTTTTTCTATTGCTGTCAATGAAATTCGTTTTAGCCCAAAAATGATTTCGGCCCGAAAATCGTATTTGCGCACACGAAAGCACATATGCGCACACGAAGGCACACATGTGCACTTGCCTTTTCGTTGCCCTTACTCACACAAGCAAGTGCATTATATTTGTAGATTTTTACGCTCTGAGAGCGAAGAGAGCGTCGCAAGGAAAAATAATGCACCATACGCAAAAGCAATACATGGCCGTTCGGCATCTTATAAATTATATTGTCTTTGGTTCTACCGCCCCCTAAGGGGTCTCAGAGTAGTATACTAGGGCGATTTCGAGGGCTCTACCGCTCGAATCAGACAGACGGAACGACCGGAAAGGATATTATCATTCCCCACACAGGATATACACCGCGATCGGAGCTCTACCACTCGACTACGGGAAGTACCACGGTCAGGAAGGATATAACCATTCCTCTACAGGGAAGACAAGGAAATTCCGAGGGCTTTACTGCTCCGCTACAGGAATAATAATACTTGGGAAGGATAAAACCATTCCCCTACGAGAATTTGGGAAACTCCGAGGGCCTTACCGCTCAGATACAGGGATAATAATGTTCGGGAAGGATAAAACCGTTCCCCTACGAGGATTTGGGAAATTCCGTGGGCTTTACCGCTCGGCTACAGGGATAATAATGTTCGGGAAGGATAAAACCGTTCCCCTATGAGGATTTGGGGAAATTCCGTGGGCTTTACCGCTCGGCTACAGGGATAATAATGTTCGGGAAGGATAAAACCGTTCCCCTACGAGGATTTGGGAGGGCTACGAAGGGTTCTACCACTCCACTACGATGAACAGGAGGACACAAATACATATACCTCGACACGACTACCAGGCACCAGTCGGGTCGAGTCACACGGACACGATCGGGTTATTCGAAGGAGGAAAACACTTTTATTTCACGTTTTTATTCTATTTTTATTTGCGTAACTCGTTTATTTTTGATTCAATTTATATTTCAGGCTAGAGTGCCAATAACTTCATTTTGTATTTTTGTATTGTATTATGTCCACTGCACCGTTTGCCCATTGCTTCACACTGACCTTAATATTTCCTGAATTTTTCCTCCTCGATTCACTCTCTAATTTTCCACTCCCGTGACCCGACCGTCGCGTTCGAATACCTCGAGAGAACAGGCCGCTGTCGATCTCGCATGGTCGACTTCTCGTTTCCGCTTCCTCCCGGTCTTTTTATAGTACCTCCAGGTTTCTGGGATTTTGTTTCCTATCTTCCAGTATTTTCCTGTCCCTCCTACGTAGATTAGAACTTGGTTTACGAGTGTCTGGCCTCACTCCGACTCCCTTCGTAGCGTTCCAGCGGAAATTGGTTTGAGACTCTGCTTACGTAGATCTCGCCATAAGCCAAGCCACACTAGTTTCTGGTATTTCATCGGGATGGGTTCGGAACTTGGATCCCGAAGATCTGGTCCCTCCACGGCCTATCGGGAAATCTGGTATTTTCCCCAAGGTGGATTTGGTATTTAAACCTCGACGATATGGCCTCTAGCTGAATTTCTAGTGTTTCCTAGGCCGTGGGTTACCTTGAGTGTGGTTTCCTGCCGGCTTAAGCTATTTTCCTATCGGAGGTGGCTCTCTGACGATCTTTTGGCGGTTCGGGACTCAGAAATAAATCGAATATTGAATCATATATTGAACTAAAGAAACCCATTATAATATGTGTGGACTTCGTGTCCTATACTTAGAAACTTCATTATATTGCCTTTAACTTATACATATATACATTTTCTTTATAAATTTACCGACTATAGCTAAGTCCCATTGTGACGGTTTGACCTTAGGGGCAGATTGTTACAACTTAGATTATTATTATTTATTATTACACTTATATTATTATTTATAAATATTTTGATTCATATGGTAATTTAGAACCATTTAGAACCATTTAGAAAATCTCCCGTAATTTGTTTCAGCGTTTCCAGAAATTTGGGACTGTTGTGGTCATTTGTGTAGTCAATTTCTGTTAGACTGCACTTCATTTACTGAAGAGACTCTTACTCTTACATCACCACACTTTAGAATCTTTACGTGTAGAGAATGTATCATCCCTTTGTAACCTTTCCCACCCAACATAAGAGCAGTTGTGGTGGAGAAATGTCCCTCAACGGACATTAAATCAACCAGCTTGTCATGGAAAAAAATATTCACCGAGCAGCAGTCTCACCGAGAACCAACACTACAACTACACCAGCCACAAGCAACCCACAACAACTCAATTACCAACCCATCATGAGTGCGATGAGGATCATCCCCATCACCACCCCCATCAATGAGATAACATATGAGTTGCCTATAGGAGGATCTCGACGCCTTAATGAAGGACATTAATTGATTAATTAATTGATGATAGCCTTTTAACACGTGTAGAGTGAAGGGTAAACTCCAATTTAAGGATCTGGCTGTCAACGTTTCCCTTGACATTTTATCTGGAAAAGTGTCAAAGGAAAGTTTGGATCCAATATTCAGATAGAGTTGGAGGAAAAATTTGTTTCCCTGCTAGATAACATATAGTAACATCGATGACTCTTAGTTTGAAATTTTTTCCACAGAAAACATACTGCCTAACCAAAAGGGTGGATGGTAATGTGCATTTTGAATATAAAATTGTAGTTTATTTTTGGAATAAATAAAACATGATACATTTAATATAAAAATATCAATTTTTATGGAAAATTGGGATTTGGTTTTTTTTTTTAATTTAAAAATATTCATTTAACAAATAAATAAATTTTAAAAATAAAAGAATACATTTTAATGGAAAATCTGAATTGGGAAAAACTATTTTCAGGTTTTATTTTTTGTGTTTACAAGGTTCTTAACTGTTATCAAAACTAATATAATACAGAGATCAGCTTTTTCAATCAGGTGTCTGTTTATCAGACCTGGTTGACATACCTATTTCTATATCAGATTAATAGGTGTAAATTTATACATTTTATATATTATATAACATGGAATTTTATATGACAAAAATATAAGAATGATGAGGTAATAAGCTGATATACCAACAGGTAATTCAACCAGGTCTGATAAAAAGATCAGGTATTTCAATCACATGTGATTAATCGAAGAAGTTATTAGATTAGACATATACACATATACAGGGCTGTTTCAGTTTCCATTTCCGAAAAATCTACACGGAAATTTTTTTCCCAAACGTATTCTAGTTTTCACTTCCGAAAAATCCTCACGGATTCGAATTTCCCTCTGTTAAGCCACTGTTAACTTCCGAGCGTACTCTCACGGAAACTTTCCGCATGCCATTTGGCTCTCGGATTCAGATTCGCAAGAACAGAAATGAATTATTTTTTAATACAATGCAATAATGTACACTGCGAAGGATAATTGTTTGTTTTTGCTATGATGTTTCAAGAACATTATTGCTACTTTCCGCATTATTGCAAATCCGCCGCCTGTTTCCGAATGATAATAAGGGGGACACTTTAAAGGTTGTAAAGGTACCAGAAAAAATTTCCTTTTCTTGGGATCAATTTTGAACAATCGCTTTCATGATCTACATTTAATAAAAGATTATTAATTCAAGTTTAAAATAAAGTGATTTCGTTCAAAATACCGCTTCTATTAATGTTAAAATTTGAGATGCGTGGTGCGTTGGGAAATTGATCCTCGACTTCTGCAACCATTTTCCTCAGCATTTTGCACCACTATTTGTGAAAAATTCACAACACTGCAACCAGAACAGCTGACTTCTCATACCAAATTTAAATTCGAAAATGTAATTAATAAAAAAGTATTGGAATGTATTAATTTCAAAGTTTTCTTATTAGGCAAGCAAGGAAACACAAAAGCCAGAGTCAGGATAAAATCTTTATCCAATTTATGCAAAGTAACAGTGGCATTGCCAGGGGCTTCTCTAAAGGTGACCGAGTAGCCGTAGAAGCCAAATGGGGCGTACTGGCAAGGGATCTTAACGGTGAAGGGCACTAGTAAGAGGTGTCAGGGGTGGAAAAAGGTAGGTTTCCTTTGAAATTGTATAGAACAACACTTTGTAAGGCACATGTAGACCTATAGACCTATAGACCTATATAGATGTTTATTTAATTTTTACATTTACACAGTGGTTTATACAAATCGTCGGGCAGTTTCGTCTAGAATTTCTAAAAGCTCCTAAACACTTGGTTCCTCCTCTACTTGGTTGCGGAATTCGTGATTCTCATCATCTGTCTCAGGCATTGCTGCATTTCGTTGACGGCAAAGGTTATGTAACAGGCAACAAACATTAATAATTCTGTACACAAATTTTGGATCGTAAGGTGAATACCATGAAGGCATCTAAATCTACTTTTTAGTAGGCCAATAGTCCTCTCTACAATATTTCGAGGTGCTGCATGCTTCGGGTTAAATATATGTTGATTACTTTCATTTTGTGGGCTGCGGTACGGAGTTAAGACAAACGGCTCTAAAGCATATCCTGAAAGGAATCATGGCAGGCTCTGGGATGTGTGGCATCAATTGATAAAATTTCCATTTAATAGTCGCATACCTAAAAGAAAACCAAATAGGTCAAAATCAATATTGAACTTAAATATGTTTTCAATGCAAACTTACCACCATTGCTTTAATGGAAAAGTAGCCTTTTCGATTCAAATACAATGAAGGGTTTTCAACTGGTTTTGTAATTTTGACATGCGTGCCATCTACGCACGCCAAAAAAAAATCCTTTGACTGATTTATTTGAACCAAGGTTTGTTGGATGGATATGTGGATGGACTTTATGCCATATTTTAGAGAATGTGCAACTTGGGTGACATGAGGTATTAGGGGATGCTCTAGGTAGTGTCCAGTTTGTTTAACAAGAAATATGAATATGAATGTCCCGGTAGGACTGTACAAATCTGCAAGGCTTACAAGTTGTAGCTTTCAGTTCTCTACAAATTCGATTAATGGTGACTTACTGGCGATCAGGTAAGTCCAAAATACTACCATTGTTTCTTAAGTGTCGGTCGTTGCGGTAAATGCCTAATAATTGTCGCCTTCTTCTTCTTTTTTTTTTTATCTGTTGGACGTTGATGCACTACGGTCAGTACATTCTAGTACAGTACAGTACATTCCCTTTAAAACCAAGAACGAGCTTGTTAGGGCTAGGTGTTAATAGGCGCTAAAAAAAAGTGTAAATAAAAGAGTGCGAGGAAATATAGGCTACTATCGGTCAGTTCGATTGCTATCTTGCAAATGTACTTAGTGGGCTAAAATTAAAATTAGTTTAAGAATGCTATCTACAGTTCAGATAATTTGTACAAATCTTTAAAATTTGGCAGCGCTGTTTGCACATGTATTGTATAAGCGCTTCGTGTTTGTTCGGGATTCTGTTACGCTGTCGTAGCAAGCTTCGGGGCTATGTAAAAACGTGTTCGTATATATATGTACGGGTACCGCTGCGGCAGAGAAGCTACCGAGAAGCAAATTGTTCGGGTCTGTTAGTATCATTCGGGTCTGTTAGCTTCGCACACATACGCACTAAAAAACTGTGTGTGCCTGGGTGCCGACCCCTGCTCTAAAGGGTTCATGTATTTTAAACGGTGTTCTGCAATGGTGCATAACTAAAGGCAGGTAGGCATGGTACGCGGAAATGCAACTGAACCAATAGATCGCTGCTTTCCACGTCGCCACGGATCGGGTTATAAATAAAGACAATGCCTAGCATCGTTCTACGATTTGCTACGAATTCCCTTGACCACCCTTTAATAAATCCAAGCACCCCCATGGCTTTATTCACAATGCACGAAATATGATCAATAAACTCCAGTTTAGGATCTAGGCGGATACCCAAATCGTCAACAAGAGTGATCCATTTCAAAGAGCAGCAGTTCAGCGTATAAGGCGCAAGCTTGGGAGAGACTCGTGAGAATGTCATCAGCTTGCATTTTGAGCCATTTAGGATTAATAAGTTTTCAGTGCACCATTTTTGAAAGTTATTAAGATCTGTTTATAAATCCGACTGGCTAGCGCTGGCCTTGTATTGCACGCAAAGTTTAACGTCGTCAGCGTACATGAGTACTCTTGAGTAAGTCAAAACTTTGAACAAGTCGTTAATAAATAATGTAAAAAGTAGGGGACTCAGGTGGCTCCCTTGCGGGACACCAGAGGTCACCTGTAGGACATTCGACAAGTTGTTTTTAAAGAGGAGCTTTTGCGTCCTGCCAATCAGGTAACTTCAGATCCACCTTAGAAGATCGACGTTAAAACCGATTAAGTCGAGTTTCCCAACAAGAAGGGAATGTTTAACGGAATCAACTGCTTTACAGAAATCAGTATAGATCACATCTGTCTGCAAATTTTGTGGAAGCCCCTTATAATGAAAGAAGTGAGCTCCAGAAGGTTAGTAGTCGTTGATCTTCGTTTAATAAATTCATTTTGGCATGGAGAAATTACTGATCTACACAGGTGCTGCAAATGGGGAGTAATTACGTTTTCGAAAAGTTTTGGGATGGCTGACAGCTTAGAGATTCCTCTATAGTTGTTAGCATCCACTTTGCTACCTTTTTTGTGGAGGAGAATGACGAATGATTCCTTCCAAATAAGGGGAAATTGGGAAGTTTCTAAGGATAAGGTAAACAATTTTAGAAGAGGACTGCACAGGGACTCGGCACAATACCTAAGCACACAGCATGGTATTCCGTCGGGTCCTGGCGAATAAACCGGCTTGACACGTTGAAGATCCAAAAGAAGGGAGCTTTCGTTTAAGCTAGGACTGAAGATTAGGTTTGATTTGGGCATGCTATAAGAATAGGTTTGGTTTGAATCGGATGACGGAGAATAAGTAGTTTAAAAAAACTGAGCAAAAAGATCGGCGATTGCCTGATCATTGTTTGCTGTCGTATTTTCAAATGAAAGCGAGGAAGGATGTGTAATAGGCTTACGTTTAGTGTTGACAAAATTATAAAACTGTTTTGGGTCCTGCGCAAACTGAACCCTACAACGAGTCAAATAGTTTTTATAACTCTGCGCGTTAAGCACGGTAAACTTTGACCGAGCCGCTAAATAGCAAGAATGAACAGCTTGAGAACCGTTACGTTTAAATTTAGAATAGAGATTGGACTTGACATTTTTGAGGCGAGTCAACTCTTTACTAAGCCAGGGAGGCTTATTTGGGATTGACGGATAGTATAACGGAAAACATTCGGTAAAAAAGTAGTTCATGGCATTGTAAAAAATATCCATGGCACCAACAATGTCAGTGCACATGTAGAGATCGGACCAGTCAAAGTCAGATATGAAATTATTTAGAAGTCAAAAATCCCCCTTGCGAAAGCAGTGGACTTTCTTAGCTGGCCGATCAGACTTATTCTCCATAGCAGTCCCAATATCGATAGTAACATCGAAAGTAGAATGGTATGGATCTTCGGGTTGCGTCAAGGGCGGGACCCTAACCAAACTGACTCTTGCCGGATCAGAGACAAAGCAGAGATCTAGCAAGCGATCTAAGGAATTTCGTACATGGTTGACTTGAGACAACGAAATCTCAAACAACCATCAATAAAATCGTGACGTGCAGTTGTTAAAAGTGTGTTTGAGGATTCATATTTGGACCAAATAGCTTTAGGAATGTGAAAATCACCTAGAACAATTAAATTATCCCTATCCGAAAACTACTCATTCTCCGTCATTCGATTCAAACCAAACCTATTCTTATAGCATGCCCAAATTCAATCTAATCTTCAGTCCTAGCTTAAACGAAAGCTCCCTATTTTTATACCCTTGCAGAGGGTATTATAATTTCGCCATGATATTTGCAACGCAGTGAAGGAGGCATCTCCGACCCCATAAAGTATATATATTCTTGATCAGCATCACCAGCCGAGTCGATCTAGCCATGTCCGTCTGTCTGTCTGTCCGTCTGTCTGTCTGTCCGTCTGTCTGTCTGTCGGTTTCTACGCGAACTAGTCTCTCAGTTTTTGAGCTATCGGGCTAAAATTTTCAGCATAGTCTTATTTCTTTAGCACGCAGTATATATGTCGGAACGGCCGAAATCGGACCACTATATCCCACAGCTGCCATAGGATTGATGGCGAAATTAATGTAAGAAAAATTTTTACTTTTTTGTTTTTCAACGTATATCATTCAATTTCAAAATATTGTAGTTTTTTACGGTTATAAAATTACTGTTTTAGTTTCATTAAGATCAGACAACTATATCATATAGCTGCCATAGAAATTATCGGTCGATTTAAATGAAAATGTAAAATTCTACATGTAAAATGTAAAATTCTACATGTAAGATGTAAAATGTTTACAAACTAAGATATTTTTTCAAGTGTAACCAAATTAAATCGATTTTCAATAATCCAATTGCAGACTGCAAGGGTATACCGAAGATAGCTTTTTATACCCTTGCAGAGGGTATAATAATTTTGTCATGATGTTTGCAACGCAGTGAAGGAGGCATCTCCGACCCCATAAAGTATATATATTCTTGATCAGCGTCACCAGCCGAGTCGATCTAGCCATGTCCGTCTGTCTGTCCGTCTGTCCGTCTGTCCGTCTGTCCGTCGGTCCGTCTGTCCGTCTGTCCGTCTGTCGGTTTCTACGCGAACTAGTCTCTCAGTTTTTGAGCTATCGGGCTGAAATTTTCAGCATAGTCTTATTTCATTAGCACGCAGTATATATGTCGGAACGGCCGAAATCGGACCACTATATCTTATAGCTGCCATAGAAATGATGGGGAAATTAATGTAAAAAAAATTTTAACTTCTCTGTTTTTCAACGAATTTCTATAAATTTCGAGATATAGTCG
>VNJW01005806.1:0-15397 GCA_008042615.1 Drosophila auraria
TCGGATCTCCATCTCCTGCCGCTCCGCTCTGTTTGCGGTTCCACGTATTCTCGCATTCTGGTATTCTCGGGCCGTGCCTAGTTGTTATCTCTTCTTATTTAATTTTTGGCTGCCATTGCCGGAGTGGCTGTTTCCTCTGCCGCTGTCGTCGTCTAATCTCCCGGCAATATCATCACGAACCATGGCTCAACGGACTCTGACTGGGACTACGACTCACGGCTTCCCAGTGTGCGAGCCCGGCCGTTGATTGATGCGTTTCCCATTCGGAATTTATGCCATGGACCATTTTGGGCAAGCGCTAAGCAATTCATTTTTTTCCAGCGCAGCGGTCCTTGCTTTATGCCAGTCCTCCTCAGTCCTCGGCTTAGGGTTGCCTACTTGGCCACTTTCCCGTCAAACACGGCTGGTTTTTATGGGCAGGAATATGGGTTTTTTATTCAAATTACTGACAAATGTATTAACGTTCAACGGCATATAATTTCGCAAATATAAATGGAATGCCAATATTTATGAGGTAATATTTGGAAAAGAAAAACATACTGGAGAGAAAGAAAAAGTTGTATTTCATTGATAAAAGGATTGTTTATGTAATGTTTAATATCTATGAAATCACTTACTTATTTTAATTTCCGTTGCAGAATTTCTGATTTCCTGTTTAGTTATTAAATTAAGTCAACTGCTTTTAATTAATTTTAAATCCTGTTAAAAACCATTTTACTGTTACATCTAAAGGTAAGTCGTTATTCTGAAAGGGAAGTTATTACGTATTTGTTATACCTTTCTTTAATTGATGGGAGTTAAAATTCTCACAAAATACAAAACGAAGTGTATCAAGAGTAAAGTAACATAATAATTCAAAAGGCATATATAAAAAATAATATTTGTATTAAAGTTTAAACAATCATAGTTCGTTTTTTCTTATTTATAATGTTAACAATATTTTCCAGCCAGATTTAAGACCTGTCGTCCGCATCCCTTCTTATTGTTCTTATTGATTTATAAGAGTTTTTCATAGATCACAGTGGCATCACTGATCGCATCCCCTCCAGCTGCAATCAGCGGCTTGATCGAAGCGTGCGATACTCCGCCAGCAACAGCAACAACCACAGCGGCAGCAGCAACAGCTACAAGAGCAACATCGGGAGCGTCTTGGGTTGCTGGCACGTTGCCCATGGACAGCGAGCTTGGATGATGTTGGACGGCGTGCACGTCGAGTGAATCTAAATTGCTAAATACCTTTTTATGGTTACTGGCAGTCGCAGGCTCCACTTTACTTTTTAAAAATGTATCTTTGTATCGCTGCGCGCTGGCTTTCGCAGAAGCGGTCCATAGTTGCTTCATAATGTATTGTATACATTTTGATTTTCCCTGAATCCGAACTGGCCTCCTGCCCATTCCCGTGATTCATCACGGAGCTGTTGCCGTTCAGTTGCCGCTTTTGGAAGTCGCTCCTTTGGCATGTCTTTAATAGCCCTTCGGGAATTATTCATTTCCATTGTCTCGCTCTCGTCCAATTTCGATTGCCCATCGAGTTATAAACAATTTCAATTATTTTTCCCGTCTCCTTTTCCGCCGTACAGAATTATGCAACTAATTGTCAGGAATTCGGGGTATTTGGCTCCCAAAAGATGCGTTCTCCTTCCTTCTCATCATCGCTTGTCTGTCAGCTGGCAAATGCATAATTAACTTGACCTTCATTCGACGGAAGGGATGATGACCAGGAGAACAACATACAAACAACCGGGAAGGGGGTTGGCACAGGGGTCGAGAAATTGCAGTTATACGACTCGGAATTTTTATTATTATATATTTTTTGTGTTTCGGCAGAAGAAGGAGGAGGATGAATCAGGTTCCTCCGTTTAGTTTTCATGTTATGCTTTTTATTGGAAATGCTATTAAACGGATTCCGGTGAAAATATTTTCAGAGAACTGCGAAATGCGACCCTGGAATGTCGTTCAGTTTTTGGGTCCCAAAAACACAGCCAAATACAGCGAAATAAAAAGCTGTAGTAGTCCAACCTCTATGAAAAACAATTATATTTATGTTTCGGGAATTCCATACATAAAAATCATGTTTTTGATCGAAATCGCGTTTTATGAAGGCGCAAAATGATCCTCAAATTTGACGGCGAACCATAATTGTAGATCATAATCACAGACATGAGCGATACCGAGAGTCTCATAACGGTTTCGTTAATGGGTTTCGATTGGAAAGTCTTTTATGGCTCGGGGATCGATTTATAATAATGTGCTTTGAATGATGATCAATGAATGATGATCAAACCGAAGAAAAAAGTGACTTTTAAAATATGGGTGAACATTATATTTTTTTAAATTTTATTTTAGTTTTGTAAACAATTAACTCTATTACGGCAATCATTAAAATAAAATAAACCACTAAACCAATAACATCTTTTTAGCCTTACAAGCGCTCTCAAAATTTTGAAATGTGTGCTTGTTATTAAGACTTAAAATAAGTAAAGTTGGAATAGATAGATAGATAGACGTTGGTCTAAATTAAGATCGCTGCAAATAAGCCTCAATTGTTTATGTCGGTCGTGATAGGACCTCTATGGCCATTAATCCTAGCCACTCCCCGATGTGCACGCACCGCAGATCTCAGGTTGGCGAATTCGGAGCCCAGAGCGCCGCTCCCCGTGAGTTAGAGGCAACTTGCAGCGCATATATATAAAATAATTCCCAAATAATAACAGATCCCCTGGAATAGCTCCCCAGCTTCGCCGGTACTCACATAATCTTGCCAGCATTTTACAACAATTACGATATTCTATACGGCGGGGCGATAAAAAAAATATGTTGAAAAAGGGAGAGGAAAAAGGCACTTGGAAATGCCGGCGGGGACAAATTGCGAGAAAAGCTACAAAGTATATTTAAAGTCTTGCCGTATAAGCGCACTCGCGGATCCAATTAGCAAACAATTTATATGCACTTTGTTTGAGGTGCATTTTGTTTTGATGAAAAATGAATGACGGCCCGCCCAGATCTATATAAGGAAAATAATGGACATGGCAGTGTGGGGGTAGTACTTATGCTCTAAATAAATAATTTGGAATTTGGGTTTTGTAAAAATGTAGTAATAAACTGAATGATTGTGCTGAGGATTTGTAAACGGTACCGAAGCATGATTATAAAAGCAAAGCCGCATTTAAGACTTTCTTGATAAGTATTAAAAAACAATTAATTTTTTTTTTTATAAAATATTTTTACATCATAAATTTTCTCTAAAATTTCGTTTAAATATGTTTGGGACCGCATCCATGTTAAATACATCTGCTTTAATTTTTGTACCAGTTTTTGTCAAAAGCGGATTAAAAGGAGATATTTTTTTAATACCTCAGCAGGATGCTGAAGTGTGACATGGGACAGATGGCTGAGTTGAATTTTGTTCAGTTAGTAGATATTTCAAAACCGGTAGGAAATGCCTATTGATTCTGGTTTAAAACTGGTTAAGCATTTGGCGGAAATTGGAATTTGAATTGCTTTAAAAGTAAGCAAAAAGGGTTGAAAACCCCTCAAGGTTATAAAAAAATACGCACAATTTTAATGCAATTTGACAACGTTTCAAGCAGAATTTCAAGAGAACTAGTTAATGAACTCTCAATCTTTTTTTTTATTAATGTACTTGTTAGGTATGCAATAGAATTAAAATTTTGTTTTTTGACTCTTGTTTATCTAGGAAATATCTACCAATTGTCCATATTTTCACTGTTTTTCAACTTTGATCAATAATAACAAAATTGTAAATTTTTTTACATTTGCCATATTTCTGTAAAATGTTCTTTGAATATTTCTTAATCGAATTCAATAGAGTCTTGCTGCAGCTTTCTGCATCGCCCATACACCATTACATGTCAACCTATTTTGACTTTGATAAATTATAACTAACCATCTAACAAGAGTATCACCTTTTTTATCTGTCATATGCCTTTTAAATTATTCGATTTTCTTACTTGGTTCAAAAGTTATTAATTTTGCAACGAAGAAACTCAAATGGCCCCACTGTGCGTTGTAGGGACGGCTGTCATAACTTAAATACTGAATGTGTAGTGCTTATTAGCGTGTCTTAGAATGTATAATAAGTACACTTTTGGCTTAGTCAATCATTAGACTTTGCTTAAATAGCATGATATAAATAAAAAAATTTAACCAACTGTGATTCAGTTTTTTTGGGAAGGAGCAACAATGTCCACAATGCCGACTATAAGGAAGCTTGAATATTCTATTGAATAATATTTGATAATGATTATAAATATACGTATTGGTGGTTTAGCTTTAATAGTTTTTGAAATACAGGTATTTAAAAGAACAGATATGTCTAGATTGACCAGCTGTCGAAGCTGATCATGAATATTTATTCATAAGTACTATATAGTACAATATGCAATTGTATCATTTAATATGTAAGAAAATATACAATCCAATATTTTTTTGTATTTTCTTCAAATCCAAAAAATTAAAGAAAAATAATAGATAGGCAACCCGAATTTATAGAGAAGTTGCCGGACCGGATTTTTTGCAAGTGTCTTGCGGGTAAACTATAAATATTATTGTTTTAATTAATCGTTTTATTACTAATACAATTTTCTTGTCGCTGAATAATATTTGCATCCGTTGCATTAAATATTTAATATTCAGGTTAGGTAGCTCGTAAAAAAACAGTTGCAAAGTTCGTCGAGTTGAGTAAGACAGTCTAATTTTTTCCAGGACATACTTTCATTCGTATATTGTGTCGGCGTGGTGACGGTGTTTGTGATATCAAGTGCTTTTCATCCCTTTATCATATCCCGATTTTCGATCTTTTTCTGCCTTCACTTGGGCGTCACATTTTCGAGACATTTAATACGCTCCGGGGCTTAAAATTTTCCGGGTGAGCTGCACTTAACCATTTTGATTGCAGTTTCAAATTGCAGCTATTAACGGCAGGGGAGCGGAAGCGAAGGAAGCGGGTGGTAGGGGTTGGGATAAAGGCAGGTAGCACTGTCACTCAGGTTGACATATGGGGGTTGCTGCTGTTGCTGCTGAGCCCTCGTGTTACACATCCATATTTAGTTGCCTCTGATGCGGGCGCAATATATTTAAACAAATTGTTTTCGTTCTTGCTTTGTCGTTTCTACTCGGGACCTCGTTATAAGGGTCGCACCTGCCCAGGGGAAAGCCCAATGGCTGCACTTCGAAAAATAATCTGTAGATTGTTTTTAAGTTTACTTAACTTACATTTTTATTCCGAAAGGAACTTAAACAGTGGGTAACATATAAAAAGTGTATTTTTGAAGTAATAACGTATTAATTATATTCTATGAACCTTTTCTCATTGTTAAGGTTACAACCTGTTGTAGAATATAAGAAAATAATATTTTAAATTATAATGAGAAGGAATATTCTTGTGAAATAAATTTATTAAATCATTACATAATTATATCATTCAGATCATGAATCAAACAATTAATACAAATAGTTTTAAGTTGGTGATTCTTGTAGATTGCTGGATATTCATATCGGTTAACGAACAAAATGTAAGTCAAAAATAAAAAACTGGAAACAGCTCAAAATCAATGTTTGTAAGTATACTTTTTATTCCCAGTGAACTCTTAAAAAACACACAGAGCTCTCTTTGCAGATGGTGCGCTCGTTTGGCCAAAGCATCCAAGGGATTAAGCCAGCGCATGAAATGTATCTGGCAGCGCCTGCGTTTTGCCTGGCACGCTATAATTTAGCATAAATTGTCCATGTTGTCGAAATTAATGTATCTAATGACCTGATTTGCTGATTTACAGTAATTTCCAGCTTATGGCGCGCCGGAGAATTGCCAGCACACATGTCTGGTTGTGGCCGCTACCTGCAGATACTCGAATATATTTCGTTTGCCGGGCGCTTTCCAGGAAGTGTGCGCAGATACACGAAAGATACGCTGCGAATCGCTTATCCCGCATCCGTATCTGAACCCGAGCCTTAGATGCCGAATCCCCGAATCCGTGGTGTACAAGTATCTGCAGTCCCCGTCCCCATCGAAGGCATCTCCTGCGGAAATGAATTTGCGGCCATTAATCATGCGCCCAATAGGAGTTTTTCTAGCCAGTTCCTCGGACGGGCAGGCACCATTTCTTCAGGGCTTTCTGGTCTAATGACGGCTAGGCCAAAGGGATCGAACACCAGGTCCAGGTCTCTGGGTCTGTGTGCGCCTTTTGTAAAAATGGGATTTTCAGATTGGATTGTTGCTTACCCAGATTTAGTGCGGGTTTGCCACTAGCCTTAGATAGAAAAGCAGTTGGTATTCATAAAATGAATTAAGGTGATTAAGAGATTCCTCAAACACTCACATAATAATAGTTATTTTAAAACCGATCACAAATAAATTGATTGCTTAAAACATTCATTGGTATAATTTATTTTTTGTGCCTAGAGTTTCTGTCAAACATTTTCTCAGAATACGATCTTACACCTGTCTAACTTGCAGCTGCACGAAGGAAAATAAATCATCTAAGTAAACATTCCTTTACTTGAGGTATTGAAAAGAGAACTTCTGACAGATTCGTGGTCAGTTACTGACCTAAAATTTAACAAAAAATACATCTCTTTCCATTTCTGAAGCAACTTGTATCAACATTTGCCACAAGAGATAATTTTTCGCATAGAGTCGCACATGGAACGCGTTGGATTTTCTTTATCATTTCTTTGAGCATAGCCAAAGTTTCAGACATAATTTGGCGCCCATTCCGTCAGCTTTACTGGCATTCCCGCTGCACAATCAAGCGGCAAGGGGTAAGATAATATATTCGAGGGAAGGAGACCGAACTCTTCGCTTACGAGACCCCAATCCCAAGTGAACCAAATCGAATCGAATCGCATCGAGTGGAAACGAAACGAATGGAAATCGAATGAAAATGGGAATAAAACTCATTGCACGGCCACTTGAGACGCCTTGAAACGCCTTTGACGGGTGTCGGTCTGCTCCGCTAAGCTATCAAGCACTGGAAAAAATTGTATAGTTGAAGCTTTTTTTTGGCTGCCATTAAGTTCTGCAATTGTGGTAAATTTTCGCAGATTACATTTATTTGAATTTCTTACTTTTAAAGATAAACAGATTTAAAAATATGTCCAAACAAATTATAATGATACTCTTGCTGCGATTATTGTTAGCTTTTGTTGGTAAAGCAACTTTTATAGTATCATTATTTGGATTTCCTCGATTTACGCCCAAATTGTAAGAAAAATAAATATATAACTCACACAATTTCAGTGCAGCAAACACCTCCGCAATCTATATTTCTTTCCTTGCTCCCCTGTCCGACTCGCTCCTTTACTTCCTGCTCTGATCCAATAACAAATCGATGGCAGCGATAATTTCCACACGCAGCTGCTGCCGCTGTCCTGCATCTACTTATCTTGCTACCCCTTTCCAGGTCCGATTCCCCCATATTCCCGTATATATGTAGCATATCTTTCCCGCCTGCGTATTTGTGTATTAAGCCCTTGAGTGCGATATTGCGGCTCAAGTGCGAAAGCAGGGAAGCCTTAAGCTTTTCATTTTGCGAGCGGAAATAAAACATAAAAGTAACTCTTGGCTGTTTAATGATAAAGTTTGGCCCCGTTCCACCCCTCAGCCCCCTTTCGAGAGTGTGTGTTTGGCATTGTTCATTACGGCCACGCCCCTTGCTCCTCAGCCGCTCTCGGCGCTGGTTTTGGCGATTTTGCACGCTCAGCGAAAAAAATACAGGAATGAACAACAAAGAATATAAGAAGCAAAAAGCAAAAACGGAACGGGAATTGTTGAAAGGAAAAACGCATTAATTACGCTTTTTCAGCATAAAAAGCAGAAATCGAAGCGAACGGATATGCCCGGGGTGGGTTGGGTATTATTTTTATTGCCCGGCTTCCAAAGGATATGCTCCCAGGACATCCAGATCCGGATCCATTCGAGCTGGTTTACTGCTCGATTATGCGCACACTGTGAATAATTTCTGGGCGTTCCCGAAACTATCTCGAAACTAAGTTCTGGCCAGCTGACACGCTCCATTAAACGGGGCACCGGGGAAAGGAGACCGGAAGCGAATAAATGAAATTCGACAGTTTTCAAATTAACCGATGCAATGACAAACAACAAATTGTCATAAAAAGAAATTGAAAGGGAACAACCCCGAAATGGACGAGGACAACGTAGCCAAGCAAAAGCAGCGGCAAAAGACAACCGCAAAGATACGGTACAGAATGACAACGAATTCAGAAGATACAGATAGAAAGGTCCCACCTGCTGCCAAAAGAATAGATCTGTTTGGGAACTTTTAACTCACAATAACTTATTTATAAAATTTAGCATTTACCATTACAAAATCGAAAGGTGGCCAATCAGAACTACTTATGTTATGTATACATTTTTATTTATTTATTTATTTAGGCTCTGATTCCGCACCAATTACAAATTGATACAAACCATTTAATCTAGCTATAGCTATTAGGCTACCAGCTAGGTTAAATGTAATATATATGCATGGTTCTTAATTCTAGTGAGTGACATGGTAAAGGGTATGTAAGTTTTATATGTGATTTTATATGTTTATGTCTTAATGAATTCAATTGTGGCAAGGATATTTTTGGACTTTGGGGATAGATAGATTTTTTGTGTGTTATTTTTACGATATTTTTTCGAGATTCTTTGTATATCGGGCACTCAAAGAGGGAGCAAGCCGAGAATGTATGAAAAAGGCAGAAGGAAGTTTCTCCAACCGCATAAAGTTTATATATTCTTGATCAGCATCGGCAGCCGAGTCAATTTAGCATTGTCTGTCTATCCGACTGTCCTTCCGAAGAAAGAAAGAAATTGCATCACCAATTTCTAAGACAAAGATAATATATCGTTTCCGATGCAAGCGATGCTTTAGTTCACTTGTCTGCTACGCCTTTTTGAGTTACTATTGCTACTATTCTTATGTCTGTTCATTTATAAACCATACTAAATTCAAAAGTTTGATTGTAGAAAATCTAATCTAAGTGCCAGGATAAACCATCTGAGTCGTGTTGGGGTAATCAAATTTAAAGTAATATCGCAATTTGAGAGCCGTCCAACTCGGTCACTGAGATGGAAGACGCTGGTCAGAGCTGCATTAAGATTACTTTTAACAAGAAAGGAAGCTAGCTTCGGAAAGCCGAAGATTGTATACCGTTGTAGATAATAATTAAATTTAAATATGTAATCGTATATATTTTTTTAATCCGAAATCTTTTGGACCGATCGTTTCTATGGCAGCTAGTGCGATTTCGCCCGTTCCGACATACATATATACAAGCTGCAATAAACAAGGAGTCAATCTGCAAAGTTTCATTCAGATAGCTCAAAAACTGAGAGACAAGTTTGCGTAATAACGGACAGACGGACATGTTCAAGAATATATATACTTAATGGGGTCGGAGATACTTCCTTCACTTCGTTGCAAACATCTGATCAAAATTATAATACCCTCTGCAACGGTATAAAAATGGAAAATATTCGAGTTTTTCGTACTTTAAATGGTCCGGTCAAAAAATGTATTCTTAGCGTGCATCTTTGACCAAAGACGAAGCAGTAAACAAAAAAATCAGGGGGGAACTATACTAACGAAAAGAGTTAAACATTTATGTAAATAGATAATATGTCCTCTTATACTCTCTGAAGCATAAACTTTTCGTCCACCAAGTATCCCTGTCTTTTTAATCCTATTAGATTAATAGATTCACCTGCCTATTGTATTTTGTATTTTAGTTCAATGTTCATGTTCCAAGCTTAAAAATTTTTTTTTCGCACTAAACTTATAATTAGTATTTAGGAAAAGACATTCAAAACGCTAAAATAAAATGCAAGTACTTGCAATAACTGATCCTGGTCCTGATCTTGAAAAATGAAATCATTAACTCATGCTGCTATTATCTTGGCGACAGCTGTCTGGCCGAAACGTGCCGCTGCAACTGTCGCTAATTGCTCCGATGGGAACTGAGCACCGAGGACTGTGGGCCGACGTCTGCGTGGTTAGAGGGCTGGGAGCGGAGGAGAAGGTTAAATACTGTTGCCAGGAAGTTGTTGAAAATCAAGCGAAACGAAATGACTTGGCCGGGCCTGTCGCCCCACCCCGCTCTTCTCGAACACCCCTCGCAGATCTCCGATGGCAGACCGCAGACCAGCAGCGAAGGGCCAAAGTGCTGGGAGAGGGGTGCTCAAACAGTTGCCCCGGGCTGCGAGGGGAGTTGCAAGCCTCATTAGCATTTTTTGCTGGCGGTTGGCGGCTTTCATTATATGCATGTTTTTCCTTCGTTTCTCCTTTTTTTATTGATAATTTATGCAGTCGCACTTGTGGGTTGTAAATCGTTTGATAACACGCAAAACTTGCTAACGGAAAGTGCCAAAAAATGTGCCCAGAGGGTTAAAACGCACACACACGCAGGCGGACTATGTAAATTATATTTGTCTCAGCCAAATTTTGTGACTTTGAATTTAACGATGGAAGTTGTACGGTCTTATGGATGACTGAGCCTTTATTATATAACCAAACACTGTCAAATAAACTATTTTTTTAACACTGTTTCTCATTTAAATAATATCAAAATCACTCACATCATTTTCTTTCTTCAGACAAGAATTACAATAATTAATAGTTTGTTCCTATCATATTAAGAAAACTTTGATGACTTAAGACTTATAGTTAAAATCAACCAACTCCGAGATCTGACGAGAACTTGCAAATTATCTTTATCTATTTTTAGGTCATTTTTGGATTAGGGGGTTTTTATAAAAGCCTGCCAAAATTGGCACGATGCGGAGTAAATGTGAGAGGCTCCGAGCTATCCAGGCGACCGTCCGACCTTCCATATCCGTCCATCCCATTATTCCCGTTTATCACCTTTTTGTCCCCGCACCGCCATGTATTGTTGGCTTTTCCCACCATTCCGCAAACTGCGTTTGCCATTGTTTGTGTTGCTGCTGTTATTGTTATTGCGCTCGTGTATTGTATTACCATATCTATTTGATCCGTCACTACTTAAGTTCTATTGTAAGCCGCCTGGGTCACATGTGGGCCTCTCTGGCTCTATCTCTCGCTGCACTGCGAACAAAATGCCCTGCAGATAATCAAAATATTTTTCGAAACGCTAAAAAAGTTTTTTACTGATTTATGATAATATATATAAAGGTTTTAATGATTAAACAACATAGTTCGGTATCACACGTACAGAAATAGCTAAGAATAATTCCAACTAGTTTTGTACTATATTTTGAAATATATGTATTGACACTTTCAAACGATTACCCGCCAGTTCTGAGTGCATTCCTGCACCCCTGTCCCACTTCCTTAGCCACCTTTTGTTTGTGTGACAGAATGGCCAGTGCCAGGGGCAAAAAGAAGGGGCAGCAGTAATATATAGAGAAAAGAGAGTAAGTAATATAGGGAACCAGCGGAGGAGCTGCAGTAGCGGAAGCCTAAGAAATTGCGAAACATGTCACAAACAAGCGGCGACGTTTGCTAGAAAGGGACCACAAAGAGATGCGAAGGCGACGAGATAAACACACGCTAAGGGGCGGAGGGGCTGCACAAACAAAAGTGAAAAGTTGCATGGCAACTAAATTAAATACGTCCCACTGTGCCCCATTTCCACAGTCCGCAGCAGTCTTGCGGTTTCATTTTCTGGTTGTGTGTCCTCAGAAGTTCTTGATAAATGTGTACTTCAAATAGACACAAGTCTTTAAGGTTTTTTAAAACTCAAAGGTGTTCTTTTTTACCCGTTACCTGTTTAGGAATAACCAGAGTGTAAGCTGAAAGAACTCGCAGATAAAGCTTAATTATTTCCGAGCAGAGCTCTAAAAGTAAAATCAAATTCGAGTTAAATGCTTTGAGTTTCATCTTGTTTATGCGGTTTTATATAATGCTTTATGATTAAACTTGAACGATATCATCTCACTCGTATAGTTTCGATTTAAGAGAACTTTTGTGACTGCAAAGGTAATTAAATTGGCTGGAATTAACACGAAAGCTTGCCTGGTAGTGAATTGTACAAAAGATCTGCTTCAACACTTGTGGCGGTGATGGGGGAATCCTCCTTGCTTTCCTGTTATTTCGCCCCATTGCTACTTGTTCATTAAAGTCCTGGCCAACGCCCCGACGGGCGTTTTTTGGGTGGCTCCGGCACGTGCCATAAATTCGGGTGTAAATGGAGCATGCCTCGGACTGTACCCCGTATCCAGTCTGGCTTTGGCGTTATCTTACAATAAATTGCTGTCTTAGTTTTGCGGGCAGAAACCAACCCCCAGAGCGTTGCCACCGCCCCTCGCCCATCGAAGAATTAATATTAATTTGGAGTGTGTATTATTATATTTCACGGCAGTGACGGCAGCGGCAACGAAACTTTGACATGGACATCTTATTAAATATGCACGAAGCCAAATCAAAAGTTTTTAGTGAGCCGAAGAGGAGAAGGAGGGAAGGCAAACCTGAATGGCCTGGCAGCCAGCCTTCATCCCCTTCGGCTCGGTTATGGCCTGGCTCGGTTGGTTTGCTGGCTCTGCCGCTGCCTCCGCCTCCTGGTAATAAAAAGTAATTAAATTTTTGGCTTCGCCTTGCTGTTGCCATTGGCAATATGCATTTCCACTGCTGCAATTTCGAGACTTGTATAAAACGGTTGGAGAAAGGAACTAAGTTCAAAGCTGTTTTTGCATTTTTGGCAACGGGCATTTAAAATTACAGGATAAGGATCCATGGGGATAAGTACATTTTAATAGCGACTTTCTTATTACCAATTACATCAAACAAACCATTTCTCTTGCGAGCAATTAAGTAAAACTTAAAGTTCTTTTGTTAACATAGGGAATTAGAATGAAAAGTCACTGCTAACCAACTAATACTAATTTTTAAACATGAAATACGAAAATCCCACAATAATATAAAAGTATTATAATTGGATTTTGCCCAATGAAACGCTCAAGGATTTTAGTTTTAATTAAGAGGCGCCTGCGGAAACAAACTCGTAATTTAAGGCACAAGATATCAAAAGCCTTCTCAAATTAAACTGAATTAGGCTTGGGCAGCGCCCTTCTGCCGACACGGACAGGAAATTGAAAATATTTGATTTTCGAAAATTCCCTACAAGAATTTCAATCGATAGGTCTTTGATCTGGGGCTGCACCCGCGGCGCCTTCCGCTACCCTTCCCCGAACCGCGATTGTTTGAATCTTTCATTAGACGCACCTAATAAACTTCAGCCCGAGTCTCGCCCCGAATCGTGTTGCCTTTCATCTCCTGGCAGCTTGGCCAGAACAGCAGCGCGACCTGGCCATGCCCACATGCTATCGAGCTATAGTGCACTGGGAAAAACATAAACTCAAAGGAACTTGATTGCGGGTTCCATGGAATCCTTTTATAGCATAAAATCAGATCCAAGTCGTAGTCAAGCAATAAAAAATACAAATTGATAGTTATATGGATAGAATGCAAGTAATTTTCCTCAGTGTTGTGTCGTGCTATCATACTGCCGTGCTCAGTGCCCTGATGCCTAATTGCCATGGCATTCTGGGCGCAGCCTGAGCGTCGGGATCTATGCATTTCGGGCAAGGCAACGGGAGCCCAGAAGAGCCGAATTACGAAATGTTTTTGCCTCAAGGCGAGGCTCAGGCCCCGGACAAGGTGTTTACACCGCATGAATCCCTCCGATGCTCCTCCCTTCCCAGTATTCAGTATCCAGGCCCGGGCCAGGCACAAACTACTCTCGCAACTGAAACCCAATGAGAATGGCAATTACGTGAACGAAAGTTGGCTAAAGTCGCAGCACTCTCCTCCTCCCCGGCCATTGGCAGACGTTTAAAATATTTGAACAGACGGCAGACAATTGAACACGGTCCGGACAACGTACGGACAAACGGACACTCGTGGACACTCACGGACGGACAGGAAGCGGCGGGGGGCAGGTGCAGCTCGCACAGCAACAAATACAACTATGGGAACTACCGGCCAGACAGGCAGTACATAAAAATTTATAGAATATTTACGTGTGGCAGCAACCTTTTACCTTCTACCTGCCGCCCTCGCCGTCGCCTCTTCCTTTCAGCCATGCATTTGGCTTCTAGTTGGCCACGTTTAAGAGTGTCAGGGGCGGCTGTTGCCAAAAAAGGGATCCACGTAAACTGCGAAATTCACGAGCGGTGGCTTATTTTGGGGTCTATAATGGGTCGGTGGATGTGACCTTTCCGCAGGCTCCCTTAATGCCTACCGCAGTGGCTGTGCTCCTGCTGGACGGGCCTAAGGTTTCTAGAAATTAATCTCGAAAGACTGACCATGTTAACAGGTAGTGTTGGTTTTATATAGCAGTACAAGAGATGGATCCCCTAAATACTGACAACACAGCCAGAAAGAAAGTATTCAAAGTGCAAATTACCTTATCAAGGAATTGTAAAATGTATAGAACAATCAGTAAGAAGCATATTAAAACTGGTTGGAGTAAACTAACCTGGATTCGACGCGGCTCAAAAGCAGAGCCAATGAATAATTATGCGTATTTAACATGCTTTATGGAATATAATTGTAATTTATATACACAATTGAGTTTTTTATTTATATTTCTCTTAGGTTAATTTCCTACTTAGAGATGGGTTTATTAAGATATTCAGTGAAAAATAAATCCGTATCGTTTCACTGCTTTTGCTGCAATTCGAAATAAAGAAATATATTACAGTTCCCCTTGAGTCCTTAGATCTTTCATGCATGTGCGAAATTCCGCCCAGAAACTCTGCCTCTAATTAAGTGAATTCACTCTGGCAAGTTGTAATTTTATGCAGAATTGCCAAGAAATGCGGCTCTTCAGAAACCCTCAAAGATCGTTCGTTCCGGACTAAAACCAACCCCGGGCGGCCAGTAAATGGGAAAGTCGGCCCGAGTTAACAGCAGGTGACTGCCTGACTGACGGGATGACGGAATGGCGTTTTGCCCCGGGCCAAAGTTATCCGAAATTGAAGCTAAAAGTTATCTGTCTGCCAGAGCACCACCCTCCCAGTTCGCCTGAGTGGCTAAATTCATTTGGCAGCCAAATGCAAATTATTATTACAACTTACTTTACTTTTTATTTTCATTTTCAGGGAGGAGGCCTGAGTTGGAGAATTATTTACTCGAATGGAAGCGGAAATTCCGGACGCCAGGCAAAAGTTCCGTGGCCGTCCGAGGCCGAAGGGATGCTTCCAAGTTTTCTGTTTCAGTTTTTGAGCCAACTTTTCACGTGTGAGAAGGGAAGGGTGTGGAAAAGGGCTGAACAACTTAGACTTCCGTATGGAGTCGCTTATGATTTGCTGTTAGCAGGCCGCTCGAGATATAGATAGCGGGCCGGCTTCCTGTGCTCAGCGGAGCCCCGTCTTATAAATCATGCAAGGGTTGGC
>VNJW01005807.1:0-10844 GCA_008042615.1 Drosophila auraria
GAAATATATTACCCTCGATTATCAAAGCTAGCCCTTGTACTCCATTCAATACCTGCAAGTAGTGCCGCCGCTGAAAGGGTTTTTTCATTGGCAGGCAATATTATTACTGAAAAGCGAAATAGATTAGCTCCCAAATCAGTAGATAGTATCATTTTTTTGCACTCTTTTTTTAAAAACTTTAATATAAGAGAATAACCTTAAAACTGAAATTTATGTTCCTTTAATTTTTATAAAAAGACTGAAAAAAGTTGTTATGTTCCTTTAATTTTTATAAAATAACTGAAAAAAGTTGTTTATTTTGCCAAATTTTCCTTATGATTTTAATTTAAAATGTGAAATGAAACAAAACCTGAAAATGAAAGAACTGAAAATTATTTTTTATAATGATATTAAGATTAAGAATTAATATTTAAGACGCAAAAAACATATTAAATTTGTATTCACAAAACTATTTTTGCAAGTGTATTTGGCCTTGGTTTCAACATTGGGAGTTCTAGAAAGTTCGATTGTGCGAGTGGGTAAAGCAAAAGACAACGATAAGAAAAGCACTCACAAGAAGAAGCGAGAACCTCTAGCCACCGAGTGTTTTTTTCGGCTCCAGTATTGCGGTCTCTTTTCTACGCACTTCTTTTGTGTGCATTTTTTACGCAACTTCAAATCATACACAGAATCAAAAAATGACCTGCAGACGATTTTCGCTTGTGTGTCGGAGCACCGGAGAATTATTGTCGAGTGTTTACTCGCATCCTATCCCAGTTGCCGAAAAATAACTCGGATGTCGAAAACACTCGGTATTTATCCGGTGGTCTTGTTGTTGCGGTAGCTCGCTGCCGTTCTCTGGTTAATATGTTAAATATTATAAATGTTTTATAAAGCAATTTCCATTTCTAAAACTCAATTGTTCCGACAGGGACTCGAACACGCGACCTTTAGATTTAAAGTCGAGCACACTAAGCATGTCGCCAGGCAGGTAAATAAGAGAATGCTGATGAAACAAATGCATACTATACCAAATTATGCTCCCTAAACGCTCCTACGAGGACCTTTTTTGGAGTCCCTTTTCACTCCAACTTCGGAAAGCTCCTTTTTAATGTGCATTTTCGGAGTCCACTTTCGCTCCTACTTCAGAGCGCTCCGAAAACGCACCTATAAGGTGTTATTTCGGAGTCCCTCTTCGCTCCTACTTCGGAGCGCTCCGAAAACGCTCCTTTAAGGTGCTATTTTGGGAGGCCCTTTTCGATCCTACTTCGGAGCGCTCCGAAAATGGTTGGCTGGGTTAACATATAATATATGTACCTACAAAGATTCGTAACATCGTCGATTTTTCCATAACCCCATAAACCAGTTAAACCAGTTGTAAAAAAATACATATATCATCCATTAATTTTTATGTAGCAATAAATTATTTCTAATTTAGAAGTAACGCGTCACTTTAGCCCATTATTTATTTATTATATTGTATATTAATACACATTGTTAATCAGGCCCAAGGAATACTTCGTCAAAGTTAAGGATCGTTCGAAATTCAATAATAAAAGTTACCAAAGTAATATTAATGGCAGGATTAAAAAGTAATCATATTGAATATGGGCATATTCTAAAGCGATAAATTTACTTGTAATGATTAAAGTAGCTTTCAATCGAGTACATTAACCAGAAAAAAAATCTCCATTGGTTTTTATAGCCTTGCAGGGTATTATAATTTTGACCGAAAGTTTGCGACGTAGTAAAGGAAACATCTAAGACCCCATGAAGTACTTATCTACATTTATATATTCTTGATCAGCATCACCAGCCGAGTCGATCTAGACATGTCCGTCTGTCTGTCTGTCCGTCTGTCGGTTTCTACGCGAACAAGTCTCAGTTTTTGAGCTATCGGACTGAAAGTTTTAGCGTAGTTTTATTTATTTTGCATATTTTTGTCGGAACTGACGAAATCGGACCACTGTATCCTATAACTAAAATAGGAATGATGGCGAAATTAATGTACAAAAAAATTTAACTTCTCTGATTTTCAACGTATTTCTATAAATTTCCGAGATATTACGGTTTTAGAATTACTGCTTAAATTTCATTAAGATCGGACAACAATATCATATAGCTGCCATACAAACGATCGGTTAATTTATATGAAAATGTAAAATTCTACATGTAACATGTAAAATGTTTAGGTAAATGATATACAAATTTACCCAAATGTATAAATTTTCTATGATTCAATTGCAGACTAAAAAAGTATACAAACTAAGGCTTACCAAAGCTAGCTTTCTTTCTTGTTTTGAATTATTTTCGCCATCATTCCTATGGCAGTTATAGGATATAGTTGTTCATTTTCGTCCGGATTTCGATAGCTCAAATAATTAAATATAAAAGTGCCCTTAAAGTAGCTAAGAGTGAAAAAATTTTTGGTTTTTTTCTCAGTTTTCAGGCCCATTTTCTCACGAAAACACTGAGATATGCTGTAGAACCATTGTATTATGACAAATTTTTATATGAATCTGAATTTCCCTATAAATATACACAAAAAAATACCATAACTGCAAACATTTTTTTTTCGGTCCTGGTTGGCCATTTAGCAGAAATGCCCATACATACATAAATAAATTCTGAAAGGAATTCAAAAGCAATCGAGTCCCTACTTTACATATTATTCTTCATTTCATTTGTAATGTTACTATAATTTTAATTTAAATTTATTTATATTATAATTTACTAGAGGACCTTCAAAAACTGCAAGGGTATACAAATTTCAACCTTCCGAAGTTTTTGTAGCTTCCTTTCTGTTGTTCACTTAACGTAGGCTTATAGAAAAGGGATAACTATATTACGTAGCTGTCATAGGATCAGTAAATTTGTATGATAATCTGGGAAAATCATTTACTATGCAAACTAGTATACATGTATCAGTTGTTGAGCTATTGAATTAAAACGTTCAAAATAGTCTTATTTCTATTGCAGTTGTATGTATGTTTGAACAGCCGAAATGGCACCACTATACTAGCTAGCTATAAGTAGCTGCCATAGGAACAATCGGGCCAAATTATCCGAATTTTTATGTTTTTAAGAATACTGGATTAAAACTAAATATATAATTCTTTAATTTTATTTGTAAAATTACCAGCAATAGTATATAAACTATGACTTGCCAAAGTTAACTTCCTTTCTTGTTATATACAAATGTTTTATACACCTCCAGACAATTTTTTTTAAACTTAAATTAAATCGGATTATTGCTAACTGCAAGGGTATACAAACTTCGGCTTCCCGAAGTTAGCTTTATTTCTTTTTATAGATATTAAACTTAAATGTGAGTGGATATACTATTGTGCAATTTAAAAGTTCAGGTGCCGTGCTCAATAAAATTTTTTTTCTAAAAGTGCAATTAGCTTTGAATAATAGTGCCAGTTGATCGTGTGCTTTTCGCAAAAAATTAGTTCATTTACTTTTTCTGCATTTTGAATATTTTCTTCCAATTATGTAATTATGCGTGTTAAATTGGATGCAAAGGAACGCTTGCATTTTGGATACTGCCATGGATGTTTATAGAAAATCCGCAAATCAGAAAGAGGAGGTCTCATCCCGCTGAAAAATACCGTACACTTTTTAATAACTAAAGAAAATAATAAGAAAGGCATATTAATTGGATTATTTGGTGTTTTGTAATGATTTTTTTTATGAAATCCTGGTTTTTTTGATTGCACATGTTACCTTTACTTGTCAAATTCCTGATGACGTCTACAAGAAAACTTTTTTAACGTTTATATTGAATTTACACAAACGCATCTTAGATATTAAGTGTAAATTAATTTATGGACCTACAAAGTAAATTATATCCTTTGCCAGACTTTTGTGTATGCTTTTTATGAATGAATCGCATATACTTTCATACTTATAAGCTGTTTTTTCTCAAGGAAATGACAAATGTATATGAGGACATGCGCAGAAATTTTATCATCCTCGACAAGCTTCAGAGATGCTGAATAAATGTATATACATACATATATACATGTTTATTGTGTATATTTTAACAAATTATACACATTACAAAGTTTTAAATAGCACCAAAGTATATTGTATAATTATGTCTCTGAGCTTAATTAATAATGATTTTGTTTACACAATCTACCACAGTTAATCTTTTCTTTTAATGTTAACAAATATTTTCGTCTGTTACCTGTAATATAGAATTATTTGTTCTACGACGTTTCCAAACACTCAGCGTAAACTGAACTAAATGTTAAGTGAAGAACATGATGGCAAGTAGCATGCATAGAAAGTTTTATACTTGGCATGCTTTCGTCTTCATAGCTTTGGTTGTTCGTGCGAGCTTATCCTTGTGTTAGTATGTATATTTAGTCCTAAAAGCTTCATATGTCAAAGTTTTGGCTGCGCCGATGCTGAGGGGGGCCCGCCGGGTGTGCTTTAAACTCGGCGCAGTTACTGCTTTTGTTGATGCTGAATTCCCAACTGGTTCTAGTTGCAGTCTGGTGGTAACACTACGCTAAAAATGGTCAACGAATCAGTTCCTGATGACAAACATTTGGACTACACCTACCAACCAAGGCTGTTGCTTGTTTTTGCCCGGGATAATTGTGTGTTTTCGATCAATATTAAATATATAAATTAATTTATTAGACCTTTTTAATAAAGTCATTTCAAAAAAAGAAAACCTTAATTCTCACACCTGGTGTTATACACCAAGCATTTTTCATTCCCTCTTTTTAAGAATTTAAAAAAATGTTCCATATTAAAAATATACAGATACGATTTTATTTAATATATTCCAATATTTAAATAAATATTTAAAAAAATTTTTATACATATCGTATCAATTTAATACTTAATTAAAGGTCATAAAATAAGTTACGCTTATAGAAAGTCCTATATTAGACTATAAGAAATCAATATTCTCTGTATGTATGTAATATACTCGTATATGTTCAACAATATTTTCCTGCATATCTCTTAAACGTTATTATTAATAGGCGTAGTTCCCATTATCGTCGTATATTTTGTAATCAATAAAATGAGTGAAAACATTAAGACTGTGGTTCGATGTCGGCCAATGACTCGCAATGAAATTGAAAGTAAATGTGAAGTAAGTTAATTGAAATTTGCTAACGAGAAATTCACATTGATACATGTATGTATGTACATACATTTATAATAAAAATGGCTATTCTAGAACATTGTCGAGATTAAGGACTACTCCGTTTCTGTGCTAAATCCAGGAGCACGTCTTGCGCAAAATAAAGTATTCACATTTGATAGTGTTTATAATATGAATTCAAAAACGGATGTCATTTATAATGAAATGTGCTATTCATTAGTAGAAAGTACTATTGAAGGATATAACGGAACGATTTTTGCATACGGCCAGACAGGATGTGGAAAAACACACACAATGCAGGTAATTTTCTACTTATGTATGTAGATTAAAAAAATAAGACTTCTTTTTGATCTCATCTATCTTACCATCTCTATAATATAAAATAAACATTTTCTTTACAGGGGTCTGGAAACATGGATAATACAATGAGTGATGGAATAATACCAAAATGTATCGATCACATATTTGAAACAATATCAATGGCAACCAATATTCGATACTTGGCATTCGTAAATTATTTTGAAATTTATAATGAGACTATTCGTGACTTGCTGATAACGACAAACGAAAGTTCTTTGGTTAATCATCAGCTTAAAGATATACCGGGTATTGGAGTAACAGTGCCAACATTAAGTTCCCAGCCAGTTATCAATGCAATACAATGTTATCGCTGGTTAAATTTAGGCAATAAAAATCGCATAACGGCAGCGACGTTAATGAATGAAAACAGCTCACGATCCCATACAATGTTTACTATTACCTTAGAGCAATCACGAAATTTTAATACAAATATTACATCCGATAATACTGATCTTGACCCTGAGATTTTGAAAGCAGGAATACGGCGAGGAAAATTAAACTTGGTGGACCTAGCCGGTTCGGAAAGGCAGCGCAAAACGGGAGCTCAGGGAGTACGTCTCAGAGAAGCAAATAAAATTAATTTATCACTTTCTGCATTGGGAAATGTAATATCATCATTGGTTAATGGAAAAACAAAGCATGTACCATTTAGGGACTCGAAACTTACACGTCTGCTCCAGGTAAACTATGATACATAATATGAAACACAAATTTCTTCCGATTTGAATACGATTGCAGGGTATTAAGTCAGAAGCTTGCAATGCAGAAGGAGCAGAGTCATCCTAGTCATGTCTGCTTGTACGCAATCCAGTCTATTAGTCTTCAAGCTGTCTCAATGAAACGTTCCAAATCGTCCTTATATTGCAGGAAGTATTTATGTTGGAAGGGGCCACATCGGACCATTATATCTAATAGCTATCAAAGAAACGATCGAAAGCTACTTTTGGAAACCGAACTTTGTATACACTTGCAGTTTAAAACCGATACTACTCTGTGTGAAAGATATTTTATCAGGTGTGGTCCGGCTTTCACTTTCGCAAGTTTCTCGCGTTTTACTTTTGAAAAACCAAAATCGGTGCTCCTGTTAATGCAAAACGCAACTTTTTAGAGTATTTCGAAACACCAACTCAAATTGTTAATAAAATATTTGCTGTAGGCAACAGCAACTTGCCTTTTGGCTGCCGTACTATTGGTAGTTGCGTTCACTTCCAAATACTTATAAAATGAAAAGATGAGCATTGATATTGTTTATGAAGGGTATAAGAGGGTTTTTAAAAAGCAGCCCCTTTAAAGCAATAAATAAAGAAATCGTGCGTTTACTTGACTTAATGTCATTAAAAAAAACGGTAGCTTCGGTAAGCCGAAGCTTGTATACCCTTGTAGTCTGCAATTGGATCATTGAAAACACCATTTTGTAAATTTTTGTTTATTTAACAAAACTTAGCTTTTTTTCATACCTAAATCCGACTGTTCATCACATCTAGCAAAGTTAACAGACCATCTAAAGGCGGTGTCCAACACTGTACCTTTAATCTAGTAGACATCTGGCCAAAAATTGAAAAAAAAATTCTCATTTTACTTAACTTTGAAAATCCACGATAAATCCATTTTTCAACGGATTTCTGGAGTTGTAGGCCTGCTTGATACTTTGGGCGGTCAATTTTCGAAAAAAAAAACACGTTTTGATTTTCCAACGGACTTTTTTCGTTTTTTTATAATGCTAGCAGCATGTTAACATTTGAGTTAACGGATTGAAATTTCCACTTTTTTTAAAGTTTATCGACCTCCAGCACACAAAGTACTTATCCAATATACATAAAGTGTATAAATATCGAAAGGTTAGTTCATTAACTGTAAAATTAAACATTCGACGGCTAAATTGGTTGGTTACAACTCGAGCTATGAAATAAGAAACGTAAAATGAGCAGATTTTTTTTGTGTAAAACTTTACAACATCTTTAAAAAAACGTATCCATAGAAAAAACAATTAGCGCCATTTTCGTGATCTGGAGACTCAACTCTACCAGAATTTCACATCAACAGGCTTAGAGCATTTTGAGTGTAAAGTAGTGATATCGATCCAGTTTGTTAAAATGGAAAAAATATCGAAGTTTGTAAATTTGTATAACTTTTTTTATACATTTTATATTTTATACACATTTACTTTTTACATGTAGAGTTTTACGTTTTCATATAAGTCAACTGATCGCTTTGATGAAAGCTTTATGATAAAGTTGTCCGATATTTATAAATTCTAAAACCGCTATGTCTCGAAATTTATAGAAATACGTTGAAAACCAAAGAAGTTATAGTTTTTTTAATTTTGCAATAATTTCGTCATCATTTCTATGGCATCTATAGGATATAGTAATGCGATTTCGGCTGCTCCGACATATATACTGCTCGCAAAAAAAAATATGACCATGCTGAAAATTTCATGCCGATAGCACAAAAACTGAAAGACTAGTTCGCGTATAAACCGACAGATAGACCGACGGACATGGCTAGATCGATATACATATATACTTACGATACATATATAATATATGTCGGAGAGTATGTATTACATGTTATTTGAATTGCGCGCCTTAATAGGCTATGGGTTGCCATTGACAGATCGGGTTAAGTTGGATACTGTTTGTGAAACGAGTAATCCTACAATTAGTCCAATCCCTCATACTTTGGCATAAATATGGCCAACAAAACCTCGGAGGACCCCTCACCGACCCGGGGAGGAACTAATTCCTCGACATATACATATATACGATACATATACTTTATGGGGTCGCAGATGCCTTCTTCACTGCGGTGCAAATGTCAATGCAAAATTATCGATATCTTAATAAACAACGAAAATCGGCTAATTTGACCGATTTCGCTCTTTTCGACTTATATACTAATGAAATAGAAATAAGACTTTCTGCCAGGATTCATTCTGATAGCTCAAAAGCTGAGAAACGGACAGATGAAAGACATTTTTCACACTGTTTACTCCTGAAAATAACCAAGTCAGCTGTTTGAGCAGTAAAAACGATTTAATATTTCGATAAAAATACGATGACAACATTTGGCGAAAACTAAAGTCCGCCTGAATGCTTTTGAAAGCTTTACGATCTCATTACATACTGTTGGACATTTTTTAAATCTAACTTTGCTTTGCTTTCATCATGTATTTGTTTTTTAGGATTCCTTGGGAGGAAATGCCAAAACCCTTATGATATCCTGTATCTCGCCATCAAACATTGATTATGACGAAACAATAACAACCCTCCGCTATGCGAGCAGAGCTAAGAAAATTGCAAATAAACCTACAATTAATGAAGATCCTAAAGATGCCAAGTTACGACAATATCAAAAAGAGATACTATTTTTAAAGAAAATGCTAGAAGAAACGCAGCAAAAGATTAATTTCACAAAGGATGAAAAGTTAGGTCTAAGTATTTTAATTAATAATACCAAACAAGACCAAGAAACCACAGATGATGTTGAAACGATGAACTCAAAATCAATCTTACCTGTTGAATCAAGAGAAGAGGAGTTACAATTGCAAGCACAAAATCGAATCGATCTCATTAAACGTACTTTAATTGGAGGCGAGCGTGTTGATGATTTAAAACTTAAGGAAAAGCATAAAGCCCGTAAAATTGTCGCTCAACGTCACTTAAATGCTATAGCAAATGCTTTGAGTCGTGTTAATTATGATGATCGAGACCTTTTACAAGGCCATTATGCTAGTATTGCCCAAGAGATAAATATTAAAAATGAACACATTCGAAATTGTCAACAAAAAATTAAAATGCTTGAAATGGAAGTTTTAGACTTAAATTCAGAGTTTCAGCTTGATCGTGAGGATTATTTGGATGAAATACGAAATCTTGGACGTTGCATCAAGTTTTACCAACAATTTCTTCAAAAATTTGATTCTATTTTTCGTAAATATTATAAAAATTGGTAGGAAACCGACACCACAATAATAAAAACATAACTTATATTTATTTTTTTACAGGTCTCCGGATATTGTAATGGAACATTCTGCATGGAATGATGATCTGAAAACTTGGAAAATTCCTGACAACTGTTTATTGAAACTTCCGCCTGCTAATCCTAATTCCGATATTCCTCGAATATATAGTTCGGCAGGAATCAAGAAAAGCAGCTCAAAAGACTTAAAAAATGAAGAAAATCTATATTCTGAACATGTAAATATTTTTAGATTAACTTTATTTGTGTAAAAAATGCATTTATTTGTTTTTCATAACATTTTTTTTCCCAAGGGTAACCTAAACACATCGAAAGAAAAGTATAACGTGAATGTTCTCAAAAACTACTTTCGCACATCTCGTCCAAACTATAATAAGGAACGATTCGGAAATAATTCACAACGGCTTAAAAGCATATATTAAACAACAGGTGGTACTATTACGTGAATGTTCTCAAAAACTACTTTGGCACATCTCGTCCCAACTATAATAAGGAACGATTTGGAAATAATTCACAACGGCTTAAAAGCATATATTAAAAAACAGGAGGTACTATTACGCAATCAAATGCAAATAACGTCAAATATTATGTAAATATATTTAAATAATACAATACATAACAAATAAACGAAGAACAAAAACCTACAAATTATTCCAAAAATTTCAAAGTTTCTCTGACTCTCTTTAATGGTAAACAAGTAAGAAAGCTACAGTCGAGTGCGCTCGACACAGATACCAAAAGCTTGATGGCGATTTATGTATCTGGTTTTAGGCCCTGTTTCTACTACAGTTGCTTTTTCCAATTCTGCTTTTTCCCGAAAAAGCAGCTTTTTCCCTGTTCGATAGTATCGATTATTTCAGTCTTTTTCTGCCTATCGATGTGTGATTTTCCCCAACTATCACCACTAGCCAGCTGTTTTTTGAACAAATGAAATTGGCTGGCTTAATAAATATTGAACAAATTCATGATTTTCTCCACGTTTTGTAAACTAATCAGCATTTAATACATATTTCGCTTAGCGGTCTGTGGATTGAACTATTGCACTTCTGGACGATCCTAGCTGGCGTACATGCTGCACTGGCGGCCACCGCCTCCTCCTTCGTAAAGAGCGTCCTCTCTTCCTAGCCGACCACTTTCTCTGCAGCTGCTCGGCTTTGTAAAACTCTACTTGGGCATTGCAATAGCTTGCAAGCTGACACCTTCAGATAGCTGAGCCCTGTGGACAGAAGGACGTTGGTGCGCAGCAGGGATCCTCTCACTTTTCTAAATTCGCTTTATGTTTTTAACGGAAGCAGAGGCGGAGTTTGGTCGGTGGCGGGGCGTATACCCAGATTTATCTTTCTCCTCCGGGGGCACGACCGCCTCCACTTACTCCTCCTTTGGCAGGGCCAGG
>VNJW01005818.1:0-65872 GCA_008042615.1 Drosophila auraria
TGGCGAAATTAATGTAAAAAAAATTTTAACTTCTCTGTTTTTCAACGAATTTCTATAAATTTCGAGATTTAATTGTCTTTTATAGTTCTAGAATTACGGTTTTAATTTCATTAAGATCGGACAATTATATCATATAGCTGCCATAGAAGGGATCGGTCGATTTATATGAAAATGTAAAATTCTACATGTAAAATGTAAAATTTACAAAATTTACATAATTTGACATTTTTTTTTTTACATGGATCGATATTTAATGATCCAATTGCAGACTGCAAGGGTATACAAACTTCGGTTTACCGAAGTTAGCTTTTTTTCTCGTTTTTTTTTTTTTTGGTGCCTGTGTGTGTGTGTGCTTATCTATGCCGCCGGCTACCAAGACGCACATCGTGGCACACACAAACGCACTCTGAAATGAACTACAATGGTGCTTTGCATGCCCTTGTGGATCACAAGGGATCCATTGAATTAAATATGGGATTGTCTAGAGTGAAATAAAAATATTCTAGATATTACCTAGAAGTTTCTTATAATTTTTTTTTTATTTTTACATTACTAAACTTGTCTAAAAGATTAAACAAAAATATTACAACAATTTTAGACAATAATAAAAAAATTGAAGAGATTTTCTTGAAATTTCTAATAAAATGTATAGTACTTTTATATTACAAAAATATTATACTAATTTTAGACAATATTTATAAATAGTTCGTGAAAATATGCACAAAATATGGTGCTTTATTTGCTAATTAATTAATAACTGCTATTTTGTTTCGTAGTCTTATTAACTAATATATATTTTGTCTTAACAATCACAACTAAAAGCAAAATTTCGAACTTTATACCCAAGTAAACCCTTTAAAAGCATCTCTGTACTTTCCTTTTATTCCTATAGAAAATTTTCCTTTACATTTTGTTTCCTATGCTGATTAATTTATAAATTAATAAATTTAAAACCCGAAATTAGTAAAACTTATTTACTATTTCGCTTCTTAAATTAACTTCATTTACATTAAAGGTAGAGTAGTACCTTTCTCGTCTTAACCGAATTAACGCATCGCACATTTCTGCTTGTTTTATGTTTATTTGTTTGGGGCCGCGACGTTTGCCAAAAACCAAGGCTGTCTGTCTATATATTTGCGCGATGTCCCTGCCACCCCTTTTCCTTTCCATTCCCGCTTCAATCCCCCTCGTTTTGTGTGAGGCCAAAATCCACTTCAATCGATAAAAACTATCAAATCTGTGCGGGGCGTGTGCCTTAGTTGTCGGTTTTATTTTTTTCCTCTGGCTGCCTGCTTCTCCGCCGGAGTCTGACCCGGAGTTTCGTCACTCATACGCCATGTGCGCCGTCTCCAACGTCGTCGCCACTCATTTTTCGCCCATGTTGCGTATGTTGTCAAGTCTCTTCCGTTTGCTGCCTCTCACCAACATCGTGTTTGTTTCTCTCTGTGTGCACAGAGAAAAAAAATAACTGAGAGACTAAAAATTTTTTATTCATGAGGGTTTGTTCACTCTATATGCGCTTTGGATTTTATAAAGTCCAGCTGCAATTTGATCTTATCAAAAAAATTAATGAGGAAATTAAATGCAGTCCAGATTTTCGTGCGATAAATTTGTGATTATAAAAGGCTGAGCGAATTATTTATAAACAGAGCTTTAAAATAAATAAGCTTAGCATTTTTATCACGTGTAATAGGGAATAGAAATAAATAAATGAATTATCAGAAAATATCTCAAATTGGACTTAGAAAATCTATGTACATTTTACTTACTTTTAAAATACTTAAAAAAAGGAGCTATAAATCTGAACTATTCTTTGAATACTTTTTACAAGTAAGAGAACCTCTAAAATATATATTTCCTTTCCTAATTTCTTTTAATTTCTCCCAGTTCACTTGCATATGTGTGCGCTGTGTGTGTTAACTTTTTCTTGGCAGCAGGCTCTGAAATTGTGCTCAGCATTATTGTTGTTGCTGCTGGCGTGTCCGTTTTGGCATGGACTTGGACCAAACTCATTGTTTGGGAATCCCCCCAGCTCCGTCTATATTTCCATTTCTTTTTTTTTATCTTTCTCCTTTGGGTGGTTTGGTTAGGCAGCAGCATTTCCTTTCTTTTCCGCTGTTGTCAAGCAGCTCAAGCACACACATACACACACCCTGGCCCATGGGTGTGAGTTTATAGGCGCCGGCATTAGATGATATTTTTCCCTTCTTCCCAAAAAAAAAAGAAATATCTAAAAGCGATACGCGAGGGCAAATGCCGGGCGAAAAAAAATGTCCGAGGCCCTCCTCAAAACTATAATGCTAAATGACAAAATATGACAAATTATAATAAAAAGGAACTCGGAGAAAGGAAAAAAAGATATTCGCTCAACGAATTTTATGACATTTGTCATGGAAATCTTTCCATTCGGCTGATTCGTCTTTTGTCTGGCCAATTTTGTGGTCGCCTCACATGACAGTCAAACACTTGGGCCTGGGCCTACCCTGGCACTTCTCGAAAATAAAAAATCAGAGGCCTGCATTAATACAAAAATCACGCACTCGTAAATGTTTCTTTTATTCGGTTTGCGTGCCGAGATTTTACAATGGCTTGGCGAAAAATAAGGAAAATACTGGCGAAAAAGATTAACAATAATCGGATCTAATCATGGTGTAATTATGTGTCACAGTAAGTGGAGTACTTTTTATGGAAGCAGGCTTATGCCAAAAAAAAAGGAACTATTAAATATAATCATTATTATTTTTTATAAATTCTTGTAGAGTTTTTTGCGAAAATAATTTATTCATATTCCTTGGACTTCTTATTTATTCTTTTAATAGTATTTTAATATGTATTTTTAAGCATCAAAGCTTACCAGAAAATGTATAAATTTATAATTAAATATTTTATGCTACCAAAAAACATTTTGAAACAATTAAAAGCTTATTTTTTCCGTAATAAAATTTCTTCTTTAAATATGTAAAATATAACTTCATTTTCTGGGAATCTGGACAAAAACCGACTAACGTTTGTAATTACTGAACTGTTAAAACTTATTCATACCAAAAAACACTTTTAAACAAAAACTTATTCATATCAAAAAATCCTTTTAAACAAAAAACGTTTCAGATATTCAAAACTAAATTAAGACAGTAACAAAAAGCGGAACCAGATTCCGATATAATTTTGCACTAAAAAACCGGTGGAAATAGGAAAAACTCTGAGCTGGGGGAAAATATCCCCCCTCTCTCTTGACAAAAAAGTAGATCTCGGTTTTGGTTATAATTGAGGGAAAAACCTCACACCGGGCAAAGTTTCCAATTAGAGAGCGAGCGGGGCAACACTTTTTTATTTTCCATTTGTTGTCGCTGGTTGGAAAAACCCAAGTTTGAAGTTTTCCCTGTTTTTGGTTTTATTTAGTTTGATTTTTTTAGTAAGTGAGAGAGCGTGTGTGAGTGTGTGTTTGTGAATGTTTTTAATATATGTTTGGGCAAAGCAATTTTCACACATGAACCGAAAATGGCGCACACAAACAAAACCGAAACTTTATAAACTAATAAACTCAAGCGTCGAATGCAAGTGTGCAGCGGCAGCAGGCTGCTTTTTGCCCGTGCCTTTTGAGCTCACTGAGTTTCGATTAAATTTTTGTTTAGGTATTTTTGCGGAACTCTTTTTTTTAGTCCAACGCCGCCCTCCCTGCCACCTAACTCAACAATCGGAAAATTGCTGTAGAAATTTCTGTGTGCTTCATAAATATTTCTCGAACATTTTTCGGGGTATTGCTGCGTTGTTTTTTTTTCGTTTTGCTTTTTCAAGTGGAGGCTAGTAGATTTTATGCATCGATTGTCGCTTGCCATATGCAACTAGCAATTTCGAATATTTCCCCCTTTCTGTCTCCCTTTCCTGGAATGGCACAACTGCAGGCACAGACACACCTCAAGGCATTAGGAAAATTCGGCTCGGGATTTGTTGCCGTTTGTGATTTGCAGACAGATTGGAAATTGATTAAGTTGTTGATAGTAAAACCAGTTGGATTTTGGAACTATTAAATGCTGTGCATGCTTAGTTCTTAATCAAATAAGCAAATTAAATATTTAGAAGGGAACTCCCTTGGATTTAAATAGTTCCTGCACTTATCTCCTTGTTTCTCCTTTTACTTTTACTCACAATTCTTTCATTCATTTTACCCTCGACAGCCTCAAAAATGTCATAATTGTTCATCTACTTTTTGTTTCCTTCTTTACAAATATTTTTAATTTACAAAAAACGGTTTTATTTTATTTCATTTCTGCTTTCCACATGCTGCTAATTACACGCCTCACTGCTTGGCCACAATTAATTTTGGGTTTTTTGTTAGGAGTTTTAATTTTTCACTCCAACAAACTACAATTGTGCAAAACTATAAAAAAAGAAAAACTTTGTACTATATATAGACCAACGAAGGCGGAATGGAAATTTCTACCAATTAGTGAAGCTGGAAAAGGGAGGCGGAAAACGGGAAAAGGAAAAAGCAGTTGCAGTTAAGAAGGAATGCAATTATTAAAAAGGCCAAAAGCAGAGCCATATCAGAAACGAGGATGGCTCCCAACAAACATTACCAAAAATGCAAATGTGTTCGTCTCGCTATCTCTTTCGGACTCCCCTCGGGCTCTCTCTGTCGCACAGTGTGCGGCACAATGATTGCTGCATTTATGAGATAAGTTTTTACTGTCGACAACAATTAAATTACATTTTAGAGTTTATGGCCTTTGCCTGCTCATGGATGCTGATGGCGATGCCGATGGCGTTGGCTCTCGTTGTCGAGTCGCTTCTGTCGCCAAACTTCAATAAATTCTAATAATTTATTTCATTACCAAAGTGTCTGCCATGTGTAACTGTAATTTCAGCTGCATTTAAAATGTATAGAATGCCAAAAAAAAAGAGAAGAAAAAAATTGAGAGCACACAGACAATGAGGCCATAAAAAAAGTGTACTCACTCCTTGGTTTGTTGGGCTTTTTTATGGCTGTAGTTGAAGGGGTTATCTTGTTGTAAATTGTGATGGAAAATGTCTTGTACTTATTTTCTAAATATTTAAAATATTGAAATATTTCTTTTTCGTAATTCTTATTGATTTTTAAAGACGGTTAAATCATTATTTTTATTTAATTACAAAAAGGTTGTAAGAGCTTAAAGCAATAGATTATTTTTAGTGACAAGAATAGCTGAATTCTTCAAGGTTTTTTTTTTTGGAAATATTATTTTCTAGACGACTCTTAGTATTTTTATTAAATTTATTCCTTAACTCCTTTGTATTTATATTTAATTTATCGCTTAACTTCTTCATATTTTAATTTAATTTATGATTAAATATTCTCACATTTATATTTTTGTGTACATCTCTTTATTACACACATTACTTCCCCCACTTTTAAATATTTAATACGTCAAATTCATAACAATTTTGCAATTCAGGCCATGGATTTAATTAAAAACTGTTATCATTTTCATAATTTCGTTAGTTATTTTTTGGCTTTGTAAATTCTCACAACAATTTGATAATGATTAGGGCCAACGACGACGGCAACGACTATTTATCCGGCCCGCATGCCGCTGCTGGTGAAATATTTGCGTTACGGGCATTGTCATAATGCGATGCCGACGCGCCGCCTGCATCTGCCCCTGCCGCGCCGGGCCCACCCGCATCTAATTTGCGGGGTTTTTCGGACCAAGGGCATTCGTTTAGTCGTTTAGGCTCCCCTCCCTTTTTTGACACGCCCCCCTTCTTTGTCAGTAGTTAGTTATCGGGGAAATTGAAAAACCGCATTGCATGTGTGTTTATCTCCTTCCCCTGTCGGGTTTTCATTTTTCCATGCCGCTTTCCTCGGGGGCTTTCCCTTCGCACTATCGCACTTCGTTTTCGGATTATTTTTGCATGCCACTGGGCGTGTTAAACATGCATTTTCTGATATACGAGTGTTGATGCAGCCCCCGATATCCTTGTCAGCCGGGAACATTTTAATTAGTAGGGTCCTTCAACCCCGGCGAATGTGTGCGAGGGCGGGGCGGGGCGGGACGAGAAAATGGGGCGGAGACCGGAAAGTGGCCAAAGTAATTGGTAAATGGAAGGCCATGAACTCATTCGGTGGCGTTCATTTATGGTTTTACTTTGAAGCAGTGATGCCCACAGCACTGACTCGCGAGTCAACAAATTTTGATGCCCGGCCTCTGCTGGCACACAAGCAGTGTGCACAGAATGTTTACAAAATTGTATATTTTTTGTTTTGGTTTTAATATTTAAATATATATTTTTATTCATGGATTTTGTATGCTACATTACAAAATATGTTTGCTTTTTTTTTTAATAAAAAAAAGTGTTTTGGGACACGTAAAAGAATTTTTTTCCTTAAAAAATCTGTAAAAATCTGTCACTTACTCGTACTATCCTCTCCAAAATAAATCCCACAATGTCTTCCGGTTTCTCTCGAATTTTATCAAATAAAAAGTGCCCAGATCTTTCCCGAAAAATCTGCATTTCCAACAAACCCTGAGTCATACCCACCTGCCTGGCATGCCACAGAGCCAGCAGAAAAAGTTGTCTTTATGCAATCGCTGTAATTAGCCGCCAACGCTGCCACAAATTGTAGTTGCATTGTTTTTATAACGCCTTATGCAACAGAAGATATAAAAAAAAGGAAACAAAAAACCAACTACAACGGCGAAAAATGCAAACAATAACCAGAAATACCAAAAAACCAAATCATTAACATAGTGTGTGTGGGTAATTAAACGAAGAAGCTGTCCAAACACAACAGGTTGCAGGTTGCAGGCTGCTCTGTCTGCTTGTTGTTAGTCGCAATTTGTTGCATATGGAAAAATGTTGTCGCTTGTTTTTCGGTTTTTTTTTTCTTTTTTTTTTTTTGGGTTTTGGTGGAAAATTGTCGGGTAACCGCAGGTGGAAATTATTGAGGTATTTGGGATGGCTTATGCAATTACGCGAGGCTGCAGCTTGTGAGACATGTTTCATGTTGCATGTGTGGCATATTGCAAGTTGCTGGTTTGTTGGTTGGCCTCGAATGGAATGGGGAATGGGAGTTTTTCTGAACCAGAAACCATTCTAAACGGAACCGATAACCAGTCATTGAGCTTGGCCAGGGGGAAAATGTGCCACGACACATAGAAACGCACTAAGGCATTTTTCCTCGCCGCTTTTCCCGCCCCTTGAGAATTTTCCAGACGCGACGCACTCGAGCGACGCAAAAGAAAGAAAGAAAGCTGTGAAATGGCCGCCATTGACTGCAGTTTCTCTCCACCTCTCTCTCTCTCTCTCTCTTAGCCCCCTTTTTTTTCTAGGCATTTTTCCATGTCTTGGCTCGCCAACTTGGCCAACTTGTCTATTAACGGTAACTAGGTAAATGTTAGAAATTACCGTTAGAAAAATTGCCTCTGCTCTATTGCTATTTGCACACAAAGTAAGCCATTTGTTAGGCGGCACTGAGAAAAAGAATTACATAGAATGGGTAGCTCCAATGGAGCACAAAAATATTGTATAACTTCAAAGTTTAAGACATAATTTTTGACTTTTTTTTGGCAAGACTTTTATATTTTAAAATTAGATTTATTGTGATATATAATTTTAAAACTTAAGACAAATATTTGCCATATTTTTGTCTTTAAAAGTCAAATTTCCATTCCTTATTGCCCTTTTTTCTGCGTGTAAAGGTAGTGGGAGAAGAATTTCTTTGTCTTCGGCTTCTGTGAGTGAGAAAGTGTTGACTTGGGCCCCCAAAAGAGGAGCCCTGAAGTATTTAGCACTTCCACTAACTTAACTGCAATCTGTGAGCACGAGGAATGCTAATTTCACTTACTCCAATGGGCTTCCCCTTTTTGCTGGAACCTGAACTTGCTCATTAGAAGTAATGGCTATTCTTACTGATAGAAAGAAGAGACTCTCAAACTAATTGCTTAAATGAACATGTACTCTTTATTGGTTTAACTTAGTTATTGATACTTTGTTTTAATTGAAGAAGTCTTTAACTTATTTTTGTAATTTCTTATACAAAATAAATCACAAAACTGTGAATTGGTATAGAAAAATATAAATTTATATGAAATAAGACCTTGCTTAAAGATTCGCAGATATATAAAAAGTTCAAGCTTTTAAAGCAGCAATATTAATAATATTTAATAAATTCCCTAAGCATTTGAAAGGTATTTTCATAGTCCCAAGATGTTTATAATTGAATTTTTAAAAGATAAAGTTAAATCTTATTATTCTTCTTCCTGAATTTGGCAGAATCAAAACAATTTCTGTTTCTTTTGGACACTTAAAGATTCTCCCGAGTGACTTTGTGCCATTTGGCCGAAACACATTTTCTCTCTGATAGCTGCTCAATAATTCAGTAGACTTTTGACACCTTCGGCGATGATGGCGGTGGCGGATCTGAGACTCGGCTCACCTGTGGGAGAAATGCAGACGAGAGCACTCGCAAATGGCCTCATCAAGACGCTCAACGTGTCGCAAATGCGTTGCCGTTGAGTGGCCTCGACACCGCCGCCGAACAACACCCACCTTGCCGCCTTCCTTCAACCAAAAATAAATAAATAAAAAATAGAAACCCGGTGGCAAGTTTTTGCTCAGTAACCACCTGAAGCCGGTCTAGACACTTTTGACACAAATGCGGCGGGTGTTAAGAAAAAAAGTCTACAAATGTGTCTCCTCTTCATCTGTCTGCCATTTAATATGGCAGAAACACACACACAGCGCTGCCTACCTCTACCTGCAGATAAAAACAAAAAACAGAAAGAAACAGATTGCTAAGCTGCGTAGATTTCCGCGTGGTGTCCTCTGTCTCAGTCTGTCCTGCACCCGTCCCCGTGCCGGGCCACACCCCTCTCTCAATCGCGCCCTCTCACCTGAGCTCACCTGTCTGTCTGCCGACGTCGTCAACATCAGCGCTAGAGGTGCGTGTCTCATTGTCTCCTACACTGTTGGAAAATTATTTGAATTAGAAAGAACTTACTTTATATTTTTTTCTAAGAATAAATAGGATTTTTTATGGAAAATAATTAATAGTAAGTCACTGTACTTAAAGAAAGAGTCCTAAATCTAAAGAAGAAATGAATAGTCATTTATTATTATTTTTGCCTTTTGATCTTTATTAAAAAATGTCTTTAAGCTTAAGACTAATTAAAATAAAAACTAAATAGATCATATTTTCCAAGCAATCACAATCCCTAAAATAATAAAAAAACGTTAAATAATCACAAAGGATCATCTCAATAAAATTATGAAAAATGTCTTGAATAAATCGTATAATTTTCCACGAAATTTTATGAAAGATAAAAGGCTTGATGATAATTTTAATAAAAATTAGATTACAATTTGTAAGTTTTTAATTTGTGGGAAGACTCTTTCTTAGAAAACTTCTCAAGATTATTTTAAATGATATTGTTTACAATTAAATAATCCTAAAACATTGTAAATATACTTAAAAAATATATAAACAATCGAAGCTTAAGCATAGGAATTTTCTTTTAATGTTAATTTAACCGTCACAAATTTAATTAACATTTGACATTCTTTGTGTCCCGTGTAGGTGTGTAGGTCCCAGATGAAATGAGGTGTGTGTCGGGGTGTGTGTGTGTGTGTATGAGGTGTTATATAGGGGCCTTCTTAAGGAGGGAAAGAGAGGTGTCTCTCTGGGAGTACTTGAGACAGTACGAGAGTGCATATTGAGACAGGTGACAACAGTCGCACTTCATTCATTCTGTTGTTGTGACTGCAGCCAGCGCCTTTGCCTCTTCCTCTACTTTTGCCTAGTGACTCTTTCTCTTCGCTGTCGTCTTCTTCTGGCCCAGGTGGTGCTTCTCCCTTTAGCCACATTAAGCAACAACAACACTAACAACTGTTTGTGGTAATTGCTGGCACTGCAGACGCACTAAATCAATTAGAATGCAGCCCACGCAAACGCATTCGCAAACGCACTCGCACTCGCACTCGCACTCGCACTCGCATTCCCATTCACATTTGCAATGGAAATGTCTAAGCACTAAAAGATTGTTCTACTTCTAGTTTATGATAATGGCTGTAAAAACTTGAAAACTTCGCAACTCCATTCAGAGATAGCCATCTTCAGTGGTTGCAGTGAATTTCTGAAGTATTATTCTGCTGTTACCAGGAATTTTCGTAGACAACGAGCAAGAGCCGCTGTGGGAAAATTTTAGTGGCTTTGCAAAGCTTACAAATCATTGGCAATTTGAATTTTAATCAGTTTTGTGTAATTTATTTGAGGCATTCATTAGAGCAGCGTTGGTGATTTTTAGCTGGAAATAGAAGGTTTTATTTTATCTTATAAATAAATTAGATTTAATTTCAAGGTAAACTTTGGTTGGATATTATGTAGAAAATGTAATTCTGCATACATCTTAATAATACTTTTCTCTTCTGAAAATTTATTATATTTCCAAATGACATAAAATAAATTTTTTAAAAACATTTCAAGTATAATTCTCGGTATATTTACGAAAAAAGTTTCTGTTTGTAGACTTACTCAATAAATCCCTATAAAATATTCAAATAAAATATCTAAAACAGAAAATATTTGACATTTTTATCCAACATTTCTCGAATTTCCATAATCCACATTGCTTAACCAGATTTTAAAGCATTCTTCGAAATATTATATGCATTTTCGTTGTGAATTCCTTAATGCTTTTTATCTGGAATCCATTTGGCATTCTGTTTCTCTCTTAAGGAATTTTTATGGAATGCACTTCTTTCACTTTTCGTTGTTGTCTCTCATATTTTGACGATGAGTCTCCACGAAAGTCAATGCTCCCCGAAATGGAAATGATTTCTTGCTGATTTTTGCTGAGCAACGGGGGTTCACTGACCCTCCCCATCTTTCGCCCCTCACTTGCCAGATATGCAACACCCAACACCTTTGTCAAAAACAAAAATAAATAAAATTTAAAAAAAAAAAAAAGAAAAAAACAAAGTGTCTTCGGTCAGTTGTCAGTTGGTGGAAGGTGCGATAAATGCGGACAGACGTAACGAGCGAAAGGGCCAAAAAAGAAACCCATTAAAGTAAAGCTGCATTAACAGCTAAATGAAAACACCCAACGAAAGCAGCAGCAACAACAAAGCGCAGGCATCAAATTTCTTTACAGACGGAAAAAAAAATCGTGGGTCTAACCCTTGGATACGTGAGAGAGGGAGAAGTAATCAGGGGGACACTATAAAAAATTTTACCTACATATGTTTCTAGATGAGCTTTTTTCTGAGGTCTAGTCGACTTGCTTAAAATTTGAAATGTAAATGAATAAAATAAAGGCGGGATATGTAAGATCTTCTCCGACAAAAAAGAAAATATTATTGGGTTCCCAGTCAAAAAAACTCACCGCGCCTTTTTTTTTTAGCTGAATTCCTACTTGGGAATTGTAGGTGCAATCTCTAAAACATCTTTTCGCTGTATTAAACTGTAATCCAGAGCCCCTCAATAGCGGGAACTGACCTTTCCTTTTTGCTTTATCATTGAAATTGTTTGAAAAATCAACACATATTTTTTAAAATATTATTTTTATTATTTATACCTTTTTTGTAAGCCTCTAAATTAAGCGTTTTCTTTTCAAGTGTCTAAAAACGAGCCGGGGGAATGCCAAATCGAACGATTAAGACACGCTTACGTTTTAATTTTGCCTTTGTTGTTTTGTTCTGCAGTTTCGTCTTTCGTGCCTTGTGTTTTTTGTGTTTTGCCCTCACTTTTTATGTCTTTTTATTTGTTATTTGCGGGGTTTCATTTAAGTGCCCGCTGCTGTTTGCTGCCTTTTGTGGTGCTTGTTGTTTGTGCTGTTGTTGCCGCTCCTATTAACATTGCTCGACTGTCGTTGCCGTTAGTTTTCACTCTTATCTGTCTCGTTATTCCCTGTTTTTTAAGTTATTTTTTTCTAGTTTTTTTTTACAAATGCATGTGGGTGTTCCCCCATTGCGCCGCCCCTCTTCGTTGCCCCGCTTCCGTCGCTTCCCACACTCTTTGTTGTTTAGTTTGTGCCTTTTGTGCAAATATTTCAATTATTTGTCAAATTGACACAATGCGCAATTCTGCAATTCACAATTGTTCGGCCCGCAAAAGCAACACCAAGAGCAGCAACAACAAAAATAGCTACAATTGCCCACGAACCGACGATGCTGTCAACAAATTTGAGAGATAATTTCAATTTGATTTATTTTCGCACTAGATTTCATTGAAAACATTTATTTTGCTTAGCATCTTTCGTGATTTTTGTCGCTGGGCTTCCAGGGAATTGGGAAATTTGGAACGGAAGTCTTTTGGGCGCGGATTTTAGCTCTATAAATATTTTGTTTTATGTGCATTAGAGCCACGAAACATGTGTTTGACATTGCGGGTGGTCTGTGTTTGCTTTTTAACTCAATTTGGCTGGAAGATATAAAAGCGGAAAATAAGGAGATTAAACATTCTCTGCTTTTCGCAAATAAATCCGGAAAACGAAATATATTTGGGTTCATGCTTTCCCAGCGCTTCTAAAACTTTCGCCGTTCTCCGCGATTCTCAAAACCTTTACCTAGAAAGTATCAAAAATTTAAATTCGTATTAGAATCAAATTAATTTGATTATTCTTTATAATAATCTCTGAAAATCTCCTATTTTCATTGGAATTATAAAATCTATTTTTCCAAGTCTACAAAATACCAGGAATAAAGCGCTATCAACGTAGAATTCCTAGGAATTTCTCGCAGATAACCTTGACTGGGTGGGGGCCAGGGTTGCGGCAATGTAGTGGGTGTTGTGTCTCTTCTGCCCGAGACTCTGTTTTGTCTCAGCTCTTAACGCAGCAAAGAAATGATAACGTTTTTGGATTGGTAACAAAGTGGCGCAGTATGGCCCGAAACAACCTATTAATTTAAGACAAACACCCTCGTATGTTCTCTTGCAGATAAACAAAAAGAAAAGAATACTAATTAGAGAGCAAAAATGTTGAAAGAGGCCCACTAGGAGGAAAGAGGGGCAAAATCAAAGTTTCGAAAAGCGAAATACCATGGTGCGACTGAATGTTGCGGACAACGGCAACTTGAGTAACATTAGCAACGGCAACGTAAGCAGCGTCAACGGGACAACCAGTGGCAACAATAATGCGGGCGGTAGTTGCTCCTCGACGACTTCATCGACGACCAGCCTGAATAGCAATCCGGCCTCGCCACCCTGCAAAATGGTGATGTTGCCGGCACCACCACCGCAGCAGCAGCAGCAGCAGCAACAGCAACACTTGCTAGTGCAGCAGCCACCGCAGCAAGTGCTGCACGTGCAGCAACAGCAACATGCCCCGCAGCCGCAGCAGCAGCAGCAACACTCCCCCTCGGACGGGGGCTCCTCGAATTGCTCGCTGCCGGCGTCTCCGCCGCTGCTCCAGCAGACTGCCACGCCGCCGCAGGGCGCCCAGATTGTGCCGCCCGTTTGCGCCCTGCACCACCCACAGCAGCAGCTGGCCTTGATGGCGGCCATGCAGCATCATCACCACCTGCCGCCGCCGCCCCATGCCCTGCACCACGCCCCCTTGCCGCCGCCACCCAACCTACCGCCGCCGCCTCCGTCCCACGAGAATGGACATGGCGGAACAGGTGCTCCATCCCCGAACGGAGGCGGTGGCTCCTCCGCTAGCAGCGTAAGCAGCCTGTCCAGCGGCAGCGGCGGCTCGGGCGGTCAGGGAAACGGCGTTGGTCTGAGCAACGGCACGAACGGAATTGGTCCGCCGCCGGTGCCACTGGCGCCGGGACAGCTGTATATCCAGTATCCGGGCGAGTTCTATCCGCCGGAGTACTACATTGCGCCGCATCCGCACGAGGGCATCTGTCCGCAGCATCCGCATCACCCGCATCCGCACCATCACCAGCCCATGTGCGCCATGTCCACGGAATACGGTGAGTTTGAGGGCTTAGAATGGGAAAATATATCGAAAGGGAGAGATCGATTGAATATTGCACTAAAAGTATATCGAAAATATCGATAACAAATCGATAATAATTAAAACTTTAGGTGTTATTAATATCAAAAAATTTGGAAAATATCGAATGAGAGAAATCAATTAGATTAAATTATCGCATTAAATTTGTATCGATACTATCTATAACGTATCGATATTAATACAAATTTTAGGTGATTTTGACACGAAAAGATGTGAAAATTATCGAATGAGAGACATCAATAAGATTAAATTATTGCATTAAATGTGTATTCAAACTATAGATAACGTATCGATATTAATTAAAATTTTAGGTGTTATGGGTATCTAAAGATTTAAAAAACTATCGAATGAGAAAAATCAAAAAGATATCGCAATAAAGGTATATCGAAAATATCGATAATTTATTAAACTGTATATAACGGATATCGTAAATACTTTAAAAAAATACAAATTGTTCGTAAATCTAAAATAGACTTTGAAGTGAGTACTCTTTATGTTTCTATAAAAATCGAAATATGTTTTTCGGTAGTCACAACATCGATAAACAAAAGGAATTTTGAGTTTCTTTTTAAAACCAAACATTTTATCAAAATATAAATCGAGTAAGCTAGTTACCTGTCGAATATTTTACAGCAAACATACAGAAAAGATCATACTTTGCGATTTTATAATTTCTAGTTTATTCCTTGATTACAAGCACTATAATCGATCATAGTCAGTCACCATCTTTGGGGTAACGCAGCGCCACACACTTTAAAGCAAAATAAAAATAAAACCCTTCACAAATTTAAAGAATATGAAGCTTGTGAGGATTTCTCGCTGGCAGCAGCTGGAGTGACAGCTAATTACAGCTCAAGTAATCCTCTGGCTAAGTATCTCAATTCGTCAAAAGATACTTTGCTAAGCCTTTGCCACGATGATGCAGTCGCCGAGCTCTTAAGCTGCCAAAAAACTTGGCAAGCGACAAACAAACAAAAATGGTCGAAAAATGAGGAAAACTCGCCATCCAAAAATAGACGAAAGCCACAGGCAAGGGCTTAGCCGTCCTCCTCTTAGCCCTCGAGCACCCTCAGACAACCCAGCACTTTTCTATACCAAAAACCACCCATTTTATGCCCCACATCCCCTGCAGTAAGTTGTGTACATTTGGCATTTAAATCTGCTGAGAGGCAAACCTCAACCTCAGACCACCACCACCACCGCCGCCGCCGCCGCCTCCTCCTACCCACAAGTCCACAAAGTCAACAAGTAAACTTTGCATTTGATTTATCTCTCCGGAATAGCATGCCCCAGACCCCTTTTATTGCAAAACCCAGCCACCACCCCTGACTGACTGCGCTAGTCATTTAATATCATCAAGCAACAAATTAGCTAGAAATCGCCTTTTTTGCTGCTAGTAGTTCCCACTGAATGCACTCGGAATTATTTGAATTTCCATAACAACAAGAATGGAATTTAGAGGAGAGCCGGGAGTGTATTTATATTAATAGATATGGCATCCAGTTCCAGCTTCGGCAGCTTCAGCTTAAGTTCCAGTTCCCGTTGGCTTTCGATATATATACTTAGTATACAAAAAAATAAACTGACCAATCTACACCCATCTCGGAATTTGCATATGAGCTGCGTTCGACTGGGCGAAACACAACGAATTCTGTTTTAATACAGGGTGCAGGGGTAACTTGGAAAGTAGCCAGACTTGAGATAACCTTTAAATAAGTCTTGAAATTAATTCACAACCTAAATAGGTCTCTTAAAAAATTCCAGAAATTAACTGTCTTTAGAAAATCAAAAAAGGCACCCTATATATGCGAAAACCAATCTAAATAACAAGCAATTCGCATTTGTGTTTTGGCATTAGCATGATACTTTCAATGCTCACACCTACACACACCGAAATTGACCATAGAGTAAAAGCCAGTCCGACTGGAACTTGGCTCTGACCAAGCCCCAAAGACTGACAGCTTCGTCTAAGAGGAATGGGAAAAAATCAGAAATGTGTCACCCCGGACTTGGGCTAGAGACACTCTGACTCGGAGTGTTGGCAAAATATATATATAATTGAATTTGATCAAGTTTTCGAACAACCCAGAAACCCCAATAACCAGCATTTTCAATTTATCAATGTCATTAACCCTAATTGTGGTTTCGGAGGCGGGAAACAGAGGCCGCCCATTGATTGACTACGGCTGGCAAATTTGAAACTTGAGACGACGGCACGCGGGAGAGCGGAGAGACTTTTCAATTTTGGTTTCTTTTTGATTGTTTTCCGGCGCATTTTCTAATTCAATTCCCCGACTTACAGACTTATGTACACTAGACTGTGTGTGCTAATTGAATTTGCATGTGAGGCTGGCAGTTATCCACACACACACCGACCGCACTCTTAACCCACTGAGCAGGCCCACGCCCCCGAACTTCGGAACTCTGGAACTCTGTGTCACTTAGTTTGATGTCAACATCGAGGGAGCCCAAAGTGCCAGAGAGCTGGGAGTCTTCTCTCCACTAAGTTGCACATAATTTACAATTACTGGGAAGTGTAAATGGCTTTTCTACCTCCCCTTGTCTCCCTCCCATCAGGATCTCTCTGGGTTCCGCTGCTGGCAGCTTCCTTTGCTCATTTGGCAAATTCCTGCACTGGGGGAAAAATAATTGCCACCTTGAATGAAAACAGAAAAACATAATTTCAGATATTTACCCTACACTGAAAATGTTTTATTACATTTGTAAAGAAAGAAAAATAATAATAATTGCAAAACAGAGAAAATCCTTATAATTTCTTCCCTAAAGCCTAAGTAGAATTCATCTTTTCTTAATTATATATGAAATGTATATTCTTGCAGTGCCTTTGTGCCTGCTTTTGCCTTTTCCCTGAACTCCAATCGACTTTGCTCTGCTCTGGTTTGGCCTGATTGTTGTTAATCGAATAAACTTGCAGAGGAAATGGGCTCTGAGTGCGTGCTGGGCCTTAGTCTTAGACACAGCCCCAAGGCCCCCATCTCCCCACAGTGTGTTCTAATGGAATTTGCGCCCGGGTCGACATCAACTTTACTATATTGATATGGATGCTGAGCATGTTATAATTATAAGAATGCTGAGCATGCTCTTGTTCCTGCCATCCCACCCAACCGACTTTAGTTGTGCAAAAAAAGAGGAGAAATACTTAGCTGAATAGTGTAGATATGGGGAGTATTTCCTGGGGCTTCCGAAGAGTTTTGCCAAGGCGTAAAGGGCTGGGGTATAGCGGTCACCCTCATGGTGTTGATTGCCGGGCAACGAGAGTCCAGCAGCAGCAGCTCTCTAATCAACATAATTCCTATTATTTTATATGCCCACACCCCGGATTTCTCGGTGCGGTCAGCTCAAATGAGCGCAGAACAAATAAGAACCAGAAAAAAATATATAAAAATTGAAATGAATTGGAATTGAGGGCTGATAACCGGCACGTGGCTGAAGGCCGTCACTTGAAGAAAGTTAAATCCGACAGAGGCTCCATTTTGATGTTTATAATCCAGCTGATCTTTAAAGGAAGGAAGTGGCCTAGTTCAGTCTTAAGGAATTTGTTGTAATTATCAATTAAGAATTGGAATAATGCGTAGTAAAAGTTAAGAGGAAGTTGTATTACTTAAAGGGATTTTTAAAATACTTTACTTTTTATTCTGTATATTCAGATATTTATTTTGTATATAATAATATATTACATATTTTTCTTTTTTAAATCTTTATACTAAGCATTCTGATATTTATTTGATATCTTTCAAGATGTCTTTCTTCAAGTAAATTTCCTTTTATGTAGCCGGCACATGCCTGATGTCTTTAGCTAATTTCTCAAATAATCTATCCATAAATATTATAAACCTAAACCACTCAGATATTAAGCAGAAAAACCCAACGAACTAAGAAAACTCGTGGGAAATTGTTAGACAAATAAAAGAGAGGGCTAAGACGGGCATCAACACTTGCCCACAGATCACAATCAGTGAAAATAAATAGCAACCAAGGGGATGAAAATCTCTGAGGGTGTGACGAAGCAATATCTAGCCATAATTATACAGCCCCGGAACCCACGACACCCGTGACACCCGAAACCCGACACCCGACTTGACTTTCTGATATTCTTTTGCCCATTTTTTCGGTTAATCTCTTTAGTAATAATTTTTAATTAGCCCGCACATCGAACGCCCTCAGCTTATTAAGACTTATTATATTAAGAGGGCGGCCAGCGTCTGTGAACTTTGCACTTTTGAACTTTTCGCCTTTTTGGCCTGTCTTGGCTTGAGCCGTTTTAATGCTTAACAGATGCCAGATGCCGCTGAGCTGAGCTGTCAAATAAAGAATTGTGTCTTGTTCCGTTCTGCTCTTTTAATTGAGCAAAAGTTATATATATTTCATACAATCCACGGCTCGTGTGTGGAGTAATCCGAGCCAAGCTGGCACCTGCAAAAATAAAAAAAAAGGAAGAAAACCGAATAAAAGCCGAGCAGGAAACTGTGTCACAAAGTAATACAAATGAAGTAAATGCTGAAAGGAGAGTAGAGGAGGAGCTGGAGCAGAACAAAAGGGACTTGGACTTGTGCAAACATTGCTGCGTTTGTTCTGCTGATAGAATCCACAAATGATTGTTACTTATTATTCGCACATAAAACGTTTTTCCTCGTCCTCCCAAACCCTACTCGGGGCTTTTTCCCCCCAATTGTTCAGTGGGGCATAAACAAACATTTCCATTTTGCAAGTGGCGAGGACATTGTCGGATCTGTGATGTCATATTACAAGCTCTTAACGGTGAAGGAGGCGACTGAACCCGTTCGGAGAGAAAAATTCCTGTGGGTCATAAAAAGAAAAGTGCATAAAATGTCTTGCCAGTGGCTGTCCAACTGTAGGCAGTCAGCCAGCCAGGCGACAGGTAGAAAACAGCTAAAAAAAAGAAGCTTTTTCGAGTTTGCGAAATAAATGGCAGCTGCTCGGTGGCAGTCCCCAATACGCCTTAACCCCTACCATACCTCCCTCTTAACCCAACATAAACTTGTCCATTTTTACGAGCCGCTTTGGCGGCACAGATTTATTGGCTTCCTCGCTTTTGCTCGATTTTATTGTTGGCCCCTCGGAATATAACCCATTGCATTTGCATATACATACCTCTCTGTCGGAGGCCCCGCCACCAAACTTTGCCTCGTTGATTTTTATGCCAAATTCGAAGGTTAGCCAAAAATTCGCATTCACATTCGCATTCGGCGATTCTTGTTCTCCTTCCTGAATAGTTTGCTCAACTTCACATCAAGTTTCGAGTCGAGTTTTATGCCTCACTTTCAAGTGGAACATTATCCCACGAATGGGGCTCGGTTTGGTTCCTTCACGGGGCTTTCCTTCTTTTTGCGGATTTACTTTGGGAGATTTCCGAGAGCTTAATGACAGAGACGACGATGCTGTCAAATGTCTAGATGACAAATTGCTTTCGGGTTTTGGAAATGGAAAACTCTGAGGAAAGGGAGACGTAGACATGAGGCGGCATAAATTTTTGGTGAGCATATTTTGCCACTGACAGCGCATATATTTCCTGCCCCTCAAAATTCATATTTTAACTTTTAGTTTTTCGGTGGCCAAAGTGATGAACTCGAACTGTCAACGCCCGGCAGGCGACAATTGACTCGCTCCTCTCTCTCTCTCTCTCTGGGTGTTGACCCATATTTTTCCCCAAGCGAGCTTTATTTATTTTGCTCCTTGGGCTTAATTAATTTTTTGCGGTATCTGCTGGAACATTTGTTTGCTCTGAGATGGCATCACAAATTTGCTTGAAATTTAAGTGAAAATTCACTTTACTCCTACACTCCCTCACTCTGCTGCGCTATCAATGTCAGTTTATCACCGGCTTAATGGGATTTCCCCGGTACATAATCCTCCCCCTCTTAGAGCTTCCGCTTGCCTGCATTTGGTTTCCTCATTTAATATAATTTGTTGCAAGTTTTGCGGCATGTGCATCAGACTGCTGCATTAATTGAAACGTAATTATATCATTTGGGCACGAGTTGCTCAGTGTGCCAGTTCGTCAGTTCAGTCAGTCAGTCAGTCAGTCAGTCAGTCAGTCAGTCAGTCAGTCAGTCAGTGAGTCAGTCAGTCAGTCAGTCAGTCAGTCAGTCAGTCAGTCAGTCAGTCAGTCAGTGTATCCCTTCCCCAATCAGTCAGTCACTCAGTCAGCTTCTATTTCTCACCCACAACGAGCCACTAATTGCAATTTGCACAGTTTGAGTGGCTTGCAGTTTTGGGATTAATATCGTGTTTGGCCCAAACCTTATATCACCAAATCCTCTGTTTGATAAGCTTTACGATGTACAAGCTATATAACTGGAGTTATATTCGGTTATATAAAGATTTGGCGATCATTAGGCCCAGCTAAGCTGAAAAGGGGGAATTATTCCGGGACATGCCACTGTCAAAGTGATGTATTTTGTGTCACGAAAGAGTTTTAAAATATGACTGATTACTTTATTAATGAGCTTGGAATTTGTCATATTCTGGTACCCAAAGCCCTTTGTCATTGAATATAGTTTTATGCAATTACAATGTTAATTATCGAGTTAAGAAAAAGGTTATTAGGTCACGGTTTTGCATATTTAGTAATGAGACAATTGAAAATATTTGCGGATTATATTTTATTAATTTTTATTTGTAAAGAATTCTTTAAAATTTTTCTTCAATATTTTTGAATATATTTTCTTTATAAATATTTTATAATATTAAATCTTTCACTGGTTCCCAATATATAATTTCAATAATAATAATTATCGGGCTATTCATCCCGTTAAATCCTTTTCGCACGCCTAATAATACGTAATTTTAGAAAACTTAAAGGGCTATAATTTTGGCATAATTTAATTATATTTTCTATATTCCAATATACAAAGCTATATATTTTCTTTATAAATATTTTAGGACATTGAATACTTCTCTGACGGATCTCTAAATTAAAATAACCCCAGTTTTATTCCTTGTTAACTTCTTAAATCGCTTTATCGAACTGCTTGGCTCTAAAAGATGCCATAATAAATATTTGACAACCCTAAAAGACCCACATTTGCAAATATTCCGCCATAACCACCCATTTTCAGTTGCTGGATAACCCTCCCCTCCTCTCCCATGACAATTGTTCGAAAGCGGAAAACTCTTTTTTCTTTTTCTTTATTTTTTTTTTCTGCGTACAGCCAGCAAAAAGTATTTTCCATTTTGATCCGCATTTTTATGCAACTCTCATCAAACGGAAGTTGTTTCCCGATTTTCTTTTATATATGCACATATATATCTATCTTTATTTTTTTTTGCAATTTTACTTATTTTTTTTCGTTTGCCGCTCATTGGGATTTGCCAAAAAGGAGCGAAATTTATTCGCTTGCATTTCGAGGACTTAAAGTGTGTGTAGCTCGGTGCGTGTGCGTGGGTATAAATCTGGCAGCGTATAGATATTTTTTGGCAATTTAATTGAAATGTCAGGCACGTGGTCAGGAGGGAGATCCGAACCGAACCCAACCGAATCGAACCGAGAGTGAGTTTGGAGTTTGACCCTCGAGTTGTTGGTCCGCTGCCGCTGCCTCTAATCCCGTCGAGCTCTTGTGGTTGTCGCACATTTCCGGCTTAAAGTGGCCGTTGTTGATGTTGCTGCTGGTGTTGCTGGTGTCGTTGTTGATGTTGCTGTTGTAGTCTGCCACTTCCGTTTTGCGACGCGTACACGTAATTGATTTTCCCGCCCCGGCACCCCCCTCTTGCAACGATTGGTATTCAAGCGCAAAATCTCTGCTCCCCACACGGCAAAAACACAAACAAAGAAAGCAGCTGGAAAAAAAAACGAGAGAAAAGAGGAAAAATCAAATCAAAAAATTGAAGAAAAACCCCGACAGCAACAAAAGCTGAATTTTTTGCGTGTCAAATGAGAATTTCACTTGATTTGATTCTGTTAGTGGAAATTGTGGGGAATACATGCACAGAAAACAACATCTAAATACAAATTAATATTGGTTCCCTAGGGAAACATCACAAAATATAAAAATAACCTAAACTAATATATTTTTAAAAAGCAAAATAAGCCCAAAAACCCTAAAAGCAAGCAAATTATATACATTTTCTATCAATTTCTTCCTGTGTACTTGTGCGCCAGTACGTTTATTATTTTTTATGATTATTTTTTTGGCAAATCCAACGGTAAATATGACCCTGAACTTTGTGTGTGCCACATGCATCAGCAAACAAATGTATAACAAACAATGAACAAATATCTCTCTGACAATAAATTGCATACAATTCCAATTGTGATTTCATAAAGCTCGCCCTCAATTCATGGATCTTTTTATATATATTTCTTTCTAAGCCGCGACGCCTAATTAAAGTCCAGCATTTAAGCCAGATTCCCATTTCGGCTTTGACATTTGCATGGCCCACAGGCCAAGTCTATTAACGCTTAATTTATAGCCGGCATTTCAATTGAGCTCGGAAAAGAGGGAGATCCTCTTTTGCAGATATATCTCTTTATACCTTTTGGCCCTCGTAGCATTTTTCAGGCGTATGTAAGCCGCTGTAAGCCGCAATATTGGCCAAATAATCACTGGCGGCGGCGGCGGCGGCGGGTTACCAAATAAATTCTCTCCACTCCAACTTCAGCAATTGGAGAAAACGAAAAAGATCCAAATAAAAAAAAGGAAAACAATTTCGCATAAATTTCTTCCGAGCCCGGAGAGAGAGAAAGGGAGTGGGGAAATTGCCTTTAAATTGCTTGAAAATGTTTTCTTAATACATTGCGCAATTTCGTATTGAAATCAGGGCGTGGCAGTCAGCACCCACAAAGAAAATCAACGCACACGCAAAAAAGGAAGAGAAACTAAACGAAATAATGCAGGATGACAAAATAACTTAAAGCGGCAATAAATTTTCTAGCTCAAGGACATGCTTAAGGCATTGCCCAATCCCTGTTCGTGTTCAGGAAAAATCCGAGGGAGGAAGGAGGGAAAGCAGGAGCAGCAGCAGGGAAAACTGTCAACACGTTTTGGCCATTTTCTGTCTACGTTCCGTTAGCCTCAACCAAGTGGAGAAAAAAAAAACAAACAAGCAAACGAAAAATTTTAAAGTCAAGGAATATTTTTTGGTTATGAAAATCAGGCAGGAATAACTAGAATTTGTAAGAACAAAGGGTTGACTTGGGGGGTGTGGCGGTGAAACTTATTTATGAGTGTAGTTTCGGTGGACGGTTGTAATTTTTAGCTTGGTAGCTTCCATAACTAGCACAGATTTATGACAGTTTAAGTTTCTTCTTACCAAGATTTAAGTACAGGCAATTTTCATATTTTCTCTTCCTTTTTATTGTTTCGAAAACGAGATCTTTGAATTAATTTCTTCTCTAAAAATTACTTGATGTATAATTAAATATGAGATAATAATGAATATATTCTGTTGGCTTCTTATAATGACAGCTTTAACCAGTTTGATAGGTTAAGTTTATTTTCCTTAAGCTCTTAAATTTCCTTTATAATTAAACACATATTTCAGATATTATTTCTATATTATTGACTAAGTATATATGTGGTTTGTTGCTTATAAGCTCCGACTTTATTATCCGAAAGTCCTTTATGTAGAATTTTAAGATATTTCTTTAAATTTATAACGCTCAAAGAATATTTTTTTCTTTCACAAACTTTCGCAATCGACTTCTTCAACTTTATCCTGGAATATTTATTTCTTTATATACTTTTTAGAAAAAAGTATTTTACGAGTCTCTGCTTAGGACCTGAAGCATCCTTCTTGGTCTTTCTTGTCGTTCTCTTGTAACTCATTTTATATCTCCTGCTATATATATTTTGTCCGCCATATATCTTCATATCTGGCTCTCTATCTCTGGCTGTGTCGCCCCACTCCATGCCGCCGCCGTGTCCTTGTTTTGTGGCCGCCTTCTTCTTGTTTGTTTGCCTTGCGTGTCCTTCGGTGGCGTATGCGTAATATGTTTTTGTTTGCCACAGGCTCGAGGCTCGAAAGTCGCAGCTCGGAGCTGCCGCGCCAGACACACGCCAGACAATACACATCGGTCGTCTTATACACACAGATTTACATAAATATATATACCCACAGATTTATATAGATGTATTTTCATATAGTACGTATTATGTGCGTGTTGACCTTGCGAGTGGCCAGCGGCTATTGAGTGTCTCCTCAGACGCCTGTGTCTCCCAACAACAAAAAAGTCTTTTAATTGCTTTTTAATGAGTTGCTGCTGTCACTCCACTGCGACAAAAAAAGTGGGGGTTCTACAGTTGGCAGGCGGGGCGGTACACATTTACGGCGGGGGCGTGGCCAAATGTCGTCCGCCCGTCGACGTCGTTGTCGTCGTCGTCAGCCATAAAAGTTGCAAAATATATATGCATCGAACAATATCGGCTGGCAGCATTAAAACTGGGAAACAGGGAACATAAATTATGAAAATTGAGGAAGGCCCCAACGTGCACTCAGAAAACAAGCGTTGATAAGATAAGATAGGGATCAAGAAAAGAAAGAAAAAGGGGGAATCCCCCCAGAGAGATAAGATAGAAAAGAATTGAGGGAAAATGCTTGCAACTTGAATATTAAAGAATGAAATATAAGCTGTTTGTTATTACAATTTTTATTAAAAAAAATTTACTATTAATAGCCTTTAAGACCCCTAAGTAACTTTATTAAATTACATAAATATTAAGTTGCTGTTAAAAATTAAGTAAAGTTGCTTTCACAAGAAAGTAATTTATTTCTAGTGTATAATCCGGATTTAACTAAATAATTAGTAAGAATAATTTGTATTTGCATAAACGTAAACACGTTCTATTATTTAATTTTTATATTTCCCATTATACAATCATTTCCTGAAGTTCTAGCTTGTACAATATTACAACCACTTAAGGAATTAAGTTAGAATGACTTAAGGCAGCTTTTAATATAAGAAAACAAGTTAAATAAATTATAATATCAATATTATAAATATATTAAAATATTTCAATTAAAGATGTTTAAAAATCAACCTCGAAATAATATCTTTAACCCACAAATATTAGCTTCCATTCGATTTTCAGTTGCTTAATTTCTTCCAGTACTATGTGTGTCTTTTGTATACATTTTTATTTATATCGTCGCATTTTTCTTTTGCCCTAATGAAAAAAATTGCAGAGGCAGCTTTCATTTGATTTGTATTGCTTTTGTTGCAGTTCAGCGGGCTGTAGTTGTAGTAGTATTTCTTTTTTTTTTTTTTGGTTGCAGTCGTTGCTGTTGCATTTATTGTTGTTGGCCAGGGCCACTTATGGACGGCAAAAGCTTCTAGCAAATGGGTTCAACGAACGACAAATGCAGCTAAAAGGAAAGCGATGCCGTGGGGGGAGGGGGGTAACCTAGAGGACAGCACCCAAAAAAAAAAGAACAAAAAAAAAGCGAAAAACGCCAAGCGAAAACTGAAAGGGAGAAGGGCAAGGAAGCGAATGCAAAAAATTGGCATCAAACAACAGAAACTTACATTTGGTTGGGAAAATTGTGGCGGGGTGGGAAATGGTTGGAAAATGTTTGGAAAATGGGGCGGAGCTGGGGGCACACATGCAATGCGCATTAAAATTGTAACTGTAACGTTTCCATCTCTATCTATCTCCGTCTGGTCCTCTGGCCTCAAGGCCCACTTCAGCCGCCCATTCTCCTAGCGTTTCCCCCCCCTTTTAAGCCATTCTTCTGCCATTTCCATCTCTGGGCAAGTTAAGTGCCATTCATGGGATTCTCCCCGCTCTCTCTCCTCCTTTTTTATCTGCTCTCCTTTCTGATCCTAACTTTTTCCCCAGTTACTGTTGATTTTTGTCCTTTTTGTTTCGACGGTTTTATTATTGTTTTTTTATTGTGTTGTTGCCTCTGCCGTCTTTTTCTTTGTACTCCTTTTGAGCGCTTCATTTATTAAAAATATATTTTATTTGCAAAAAGATGAACCCTGCGTTTCATAGCTGTAGGTCAAGGCACAGTTGTGCATGGTTATTTGTTTTTAATGCCATTAAAATAATAAAAAAAAAAATTATTTTAAATAGTAAAAAAAATTAAATGGAAGAAAGATTTTATAAAATATTAATATACTTGAAAAGTCTTATTTGTTTTCATAATTATATTGTTTTGATTTATATATTTTTTTTTTTAAAGAATATGCTTCTTATCTTATCGGTGTTCCCTTTAAACACCTTTCACTATTTCTGAGAACTGTTTAATCTTGATAATTTCTCTGTTAGTGCGCTGAGGTATTGTGTAAATTAAATAAATAAAATAAACACCTATTTGCTTTAAAGATACTTATCAAGCATTGATATAACCTTAACAAAACCCCCTTTTTTGACATTAAAGTGCTGACCAGCACCTTGTTACGTATCTGGAACCGTGTCGTATCTGCTGTTTTATATTGATTCCGATATCGTTTGTTGTATTTCCCATAAAAATTCCCTTGCTGCTTTTATTGCTGCTTGTTTCGGTTCGTTATGATTGTTGTAATTGCCATTGCCACCCCTTTCCATCCCAAAAAAAAAAAACAGAACACAGAAAATTGGGGGTTCAATTCCTTTCGATTCCGACCGATTGGATGCCATTCGAATGTCCCAGAGTCTGGGCCCAAATAAATTGCCAAACAGTTTCGGTAACCAATTTTTTCCACTTTTCTCCCGCTGCTCTGGCCTTTGTCCGCTGGTCATTTGTGTGACTTTTGCGGTCGAAAGGGGATTTTAGTGGTTAATGTGCTTGGCTGGTGGCTGGTGGCACTGGGGGTCAATTGTTGTGCTGTGGAAAGGGTTAAAGGGTCAACACTGGCCACTGGCCACTGGCCATGCTTGTTAAGTGAACCAATTTGTTTCAAGATAAATATCCAAGTATTTTTTTGTTATGCCCGCCGTCCCATCCCGGCAGCTGCTGAATGTGAAAGGTTTTTACAAAATGATAATATTGTAATGGGACCTTAGGGCTCCTTCAACTGGGTCATAACTGAAAAATGGAATGAAGAAAGCCCTTTTGATAAGTCAATTCGTCAGCTTTAAGTTGTAAAGGGAACTAAAAATTTTTTAAATAAAGTTTCAGGCTTAAAAGTACAACATAAATATTAATATAAATTAACATTAAATAATATATATTTATAAAAAATTCTTCTTGCAAAGAACAAGTTGATTTTATTTAAAAATTTCTAAAATAAAGTGTTTTAAGTATAACCTTCTTAATAAAAATTCTTAAGCAAATCCCCAGCTCTTGTTCCAAGTATTTGTAATGCTACAAACTTTTATAGACTTTATGAAACAAGTTTTATTGGCTTAATTTTTCATGGTTATTATAAACAAAGTACCAAAAACCCACAGGCATATTTTCTTACCTTTTTAATGATGTTATTCTATGAACTTTTACTGCAATTATGAAACTTTAAGCCTACATTTATGTTTTGCCCGCCACACGTGCGGATCATTAAATTAATTTGGGATCATAAGTTTCTGTGGTTCCCCTAAGTGCTTGCTTTCATAAAAAAAAAAGAAAACTAAATAATATCGCAGCAGATAAAACAGAACTTCATGGCCAAGGATTTATTGGACAAATATTGTAATATTTATGGCAGATATACACTGATGTGTGTGTAGTCGTAAAAAAAACAGTGTGTCAGTTTCAGAGCGCAAAATGTCTCTGGCACTTACAAAAAAAAAAAAAAAAAAAAAAAAAAAAAAAAAAAAANAAAAAAAAAAAAAAAAAATAATAATAATAATGAAAAAACAACACGAAAAAAATCAAACAAATGAAGACACAAAAACTGTGCCACGCCCAATAGCCTCATAAAACAAAAAGGCTGCAAAAAGAAGCCGCAAAATGTGTCGGGGCTCGTCATAAAACATACAAGTATATGTACAGCCAGCGACATGGCATTAAATCCATATGCTGTCTGGTGGGCTCCCAAAAGCATAACAATTTTGTTTATACATATATTAAATTTTGTCGCTCTTTGGCTGAAAACAAAACGGTGTTGCTGTTTCTAACGAAAAATGCTCAACTATTTCTAGTCTAGGCCGTTCCAAAAACTCAAAGTCTCCCTCGTCGTAATTTCCTTGAATTTTGGATATTTTCGGCGCACATGCGGAACATGCAGCGACCACGCATCGAATAATCGCTGGAAAACTAAATTATGCAATTAATTGCCAGCCATTCCCAGACTCATTAGCCAAAATAAGCCAAAAGGCCAGCCAATTTCACACTAAAATTATTTATATAATTTAATTCGAGCAGAGCCGTCGCAGGCAAAAGGGTTCCTAATAAAATGGGATGGATTTTAAGTGAAGCATTAAATTAACAATAATTTAAATAAATGCATTTAATATGTGAGGACAAATTCGCACCCTTATTTCCTTTTTTCCCCAATGATTTTGCGGTTCTGAAATGCTTTTTTAATATTTCTCCCTGCCACTGTTTGCTTTTGGCTATTTACGAAATTTAATGCACTTAATTGTGGTTTAATATGTATTTTGTAATGAACGGAAGCTAAAGTATTCTGTGGAAAATTGTAAACAAAAATAATAATTATAATACGATTACAGAATATGTTTTACTTTTCCCGGGCACTACTCTTTATCTCTGCGAGTATATGTATGTAAACGATTTTCTCTTGAGATTTAAGAGGGTTTAAGGGGAAATACGAAATGTATAATTCGCTAGAAGAGTATTCAGCCCTCGACACATGTTGTTGGTAATTAATAATGCGGCTTTTTGCGTCTGTGTTTGCATTTCGGGGCAAAACATGCGCCGCCCTGACGAACGTGATGGCGAAATGAAAAACATTTTAAAATGTGCAATATTAAAAATATATGGCCAGCGGCCACAATATATGCATACACGTAGCCGAGTGATGTCTATGAATTAATAATCCGGTTATCGGAACGCACTTTAAGCCCTCTTTAAGCTCTGAAAATATTTTGATAAACTCACTAATTTGTGTATTTTCTCCATTTGTTTTCGTTGCAGGTAAGCCACAATCAAAGATGATTACGTATACGCACTGTTGCGGCCCAAAGTGTAAGTGCAAGTGACGAATTCTCTTCCATTTCAATTTCAATTAAGACCCAGAAGGATTCGAGGATTATGTTTGTGTTTGTTTGTGTGCAACTGACCGTGCAACAAGGTCAGACGTAAAAGTTTCAGTTTTATTTGCTCGTCTTCTTTTTTTTTTTTTTGTTTTTTGTTACTTGCCTTTGGCAGTTATGCAATCCTTGCGAGGATTCCTCCGCCCTCACGCCCGATGGCCCAGGAAGTCCATCTCTTTCTCCATCTCTCTGGGGTCTTGGCAAGCAATCCCATATCCTGCAGTGGCCACGCCCCCTCCCAGCCCCGCATACGCCCCCTTTGCTGGCCTTTTTATGGCCACGTGCGAAAATGCGGCAAAAGTTTTACGAGGTCAGGGTGAAGATGCTGCTCCTCCACTTAGCTGAAGATGCTGCCGCTGCTGCTGCTTCTGCTGGTGATGCTGATGATGATGATGATGTCACTTCAGTGAAATAATTTGATTCAAGCAAATAAAGACGAATGGGGTGGCGGGGAATATGTCGAAAAAATTAGCATACAGAGAGAAAAACGGCACAAAAAATTAACCAATAACTTAGGTAATCTTTTGCAACAGAAAAGGTACCGAAAATCATACAGAAATGTGCAGTTTTTGCCAACAAAGTTTAGTTCCCTTTTGATTTTATATAACTGAAAAATTCTTTCTTAGGGGTTGCCTTTCCAAATAAGAAACATTTCTTCGCATATTTGTTGCTTTTAAAATCAAAATAATATTTCCCTCAAGCCTTAGCTATTTTTTTTTAATTTTCTTACCCACTTAATATATTTCTACCTTTATTTTTCTGACCTGCAAAGCTAATATTTTCCCAGTTTATTTTTTTCTGTGACTTAACTCAGCAAACTGCAAGCTGACAAACCTCTTTCAAGTACTATGGCACTTGTTGCCGCCTTAAAAGAAATCTCTTTTTCGATCCGCATGCCCAAGGAGCCAAAATCCGAGACGGCGTCAACAACTTTGGCAGGGCCACGCCCTAACCATTTTTCCCAACGCCCTCCAGTCGCATGCAAAGTGCAAACTCGGGGGGGATTGTCTTGCCTGTCCAATAGTGATTGTGAGTTTCAGAGTTATATATATATATATGTATATAGAGTAGGAGTATATCTGGAGCTCTCCCAGATGGAGCGGATTCGATGTCTCACATGTCTGCTGGCCACGCTCAATTCAATTCAATTAAAAGCCGGCACACGCCGCACCCAGAAGCAAGACAGCCAGCAAAAAAAACTCGATAAGTTAGAGGGAAGTCAGTCGATGGCTGTGACAACTTGAATGCTCTTTGAGATGGAAATATTTAAATAAAAGTCAAGGGTTCGCAGGCATACACATTAATGTATTTATTCAGTAATTAAATTAATTAGCAATAGTTGGAGTCACACGATATTTTTCAGTCGTCTCTGTTTGAAATGCTTTAATAATTCAGCTCTCTGCTCTACAGCATCAGCTCCTCTACTTTTTCTTCCAAACAATTAAATTCCTTGAATATTGCCGTATTTATTATTGTTAACAATTTCGATGCCAATCTATTTGCAAATTTGTGCAATATTTTCCAGCAAGGCAGGGCCATCTACAGTCTGTCTGGCTGAATCGTGTCAGCGAACCCGACAAAATCTGATTAAACCCGAACTGAAATTCAGCGAATCGTTATGCGATATCATTCAATTTTTTATTTCTCCCCTTTCGGCATTTTGTTCAACATTCTTTTTGTTGTTGATTTTTTATCCGTTTTCTGCTTTTTATTTTAGCGCAGAGCAAACTTCAATTGGTATTTGTTATTATTTTTGGTTTTGTTTTACTTTTTTTTGTATTTGTTCGGTCTGATTTCTGTTATTTGTTGGTTTTCACATTGTTGGGCGGGCATTGGGAGCCGCAAAACTCTTTGGCATTTTTATTGGGTGTGCGAGTGTGTGTGTGTGTGTGTTTGACTTACTTATTCGAGGCAGTTTCGAGCAGGGAAAAGTGGGAGTGGCACTGCAGCACTTGCCACAAATTATCCAATGGCCGGGGCCAGGTTGCCATTCACTTTTCCACATTAACTTCAAGTCTTTTTTTGCTGCTGCTGGGAATGGGAAAAATGTGGAAAAGGGAAAAAAGCGAGAGACTGGAACGGCGAACGGCGGTCACTTGAGGTTTTCCCTCCTAGCTCCCTCCCCCCTTTTTATTTGTACCCACAGGCAGTGCACTTTCCTTCTGCTCATTTTCTTTTTGTCTGGCACAATTTTTTTTTTGCAAATTTGCCTTTGATGAGTCACTAAATGCCGCTGCATGAAAGGGGGGTAAATCCCCTTCACATTGCACTCGGCGGGCACCCGCCCCCACTTTCTCTTTCGACTTGTGTTCTATTTGCACAACTAAGCAGCAATTAACGCTAATTATGAAATTTTCTTTTTAACTCGACTTGCAATTGTGTCTGAAAAACTACGAGGGTGGGGGTTTTGGATGAGGGGAGAAACATTTCAGCTCAAAGTGCACCTATCAGAGAAGGTTTTGAAATTTAAATGGCTCAAGGGAATTCTTATTTTTGTGGCAAAAAAAATGTAGTAAAGATATATCTTGTCTATAAAATAATTGGACTGTTCCTTTAATAGTTTCTTTTAACATTTCTGTGAAAAATTATTAATATTCTTAAGCATTGGTAAGAAGCATAAATCCTTACCACAACACATATTTAATCTGTCTTTTACTATCAAGGCATTACATTATTATTGCCTTTCACTTACTTAATAGCAAATCTCTTGTAGGTAAATTTGCCTATTTATTATCTGAGCCTGAATTAAATGCTTAGCTTTCTGTAAATCCCTTCAGGCAACACTTGAATAATATCAATAAGTCGGATATGTTAATAATTCAGCATATTCAATGAGCTTCTTGTATGTTTGATTATGCAAATATTTTGTTGCATTTCCCTAGCCATCTCCTGGCTAGCTCAAGGCTGCCAGAAGCTGATAAATTTCTCCCCCAGGGGGTTCTGTTTTTCCCACTAATTTTTTATCAATTAAACTGAAATATCAGGCTTTGCAAGCGGAAGCAAAGATACTTAGTTTCGTAGATACAGAGATACACAGCAGACAAGATAGGTGAGTGCACTTGAAAAATGTAGAGCTCAAAAGCAAAATTATAGATTTTGAATTCTAATAAAATCAAAATCAAATCAGAGTTTACAAACATTTTGTAATTTCATTTCTGTATTATTATAGAGATTTATAAATCTCTGTTATAAATAAATAAAAATAAATTGTTTGGAATCAAGTAGATGATTTTTTCCTCTGCATTCCTACGGAGCAAACGGAACAAGAACTGAAACCGAATGAAAATATACCAACTAACTGTTGTTTTTTGTCACGACTCTGATGTTTGTTTATCTGCCAGCTTGTTTGTAGCTGCGTAGCTGTATCCGCATCTGTATCCGCATCTGTATCTGTATCTGTATCCGTATCTGTATCTGCAGCAAGTGGCGTATCTTTGAGATGCAAATTAAAAGCTGAGAGGCCGATGCGCCAAATATAATTCACTTAAATGCCGCTGCCCCCTCCTCGCTCCCCGGCAAGTGAGTCACATCCTCAATTTACTCGCATGCTCTCATTCTTGTTGTTTGTTTTCTTTTTTTATTTTCTCTGCCCTTGTTCATTCATAAATAGGTTGATCGCAAACAATATAAGAGGGGGAAATATATATCTTATCGCCAAACATGTGACGACAAGGCATGTGCTCCCAATAAAGAGTTCTCCAGAGAACTTTGTGTAGAATCCCCGACAAATGCGTCAGTGATCGGATCAAACAAACTCTTCTACCGTCATAAATCAAACGGAATGAATCATCCAATCGAAGTTTAAATTTTTTATGGAAACGATTCAAACTCTCTTTTAGGCTTAGTATGTCCGGTTTGAGGCCTAATCGAATTTTAACTGGTTCTGGGAAGAGGTCTCTTGGGACTAAGCCAAAAATGTCGGTGGTAATCGAGAGGAGAAACTAAACATTTTTTCTTATTTCTAAGAATTTTTCTTATTCTTAGAAGCCATTAAAAATTTGGACTTTGTAATACATTTCTTATTTACTGAAAGCAGCGGAAACATTTTGAATTTGTTATATAAATCAAAGTTTTGACAGCTGAAATAAATATTCAATAAATATAATAGAATCTACAAAAGGGCAAGCAATAATAAATTATTCTTAATTAATATAAAAAGTGACGAATGAATCATGAAAAATTAAAATAACTAAAAGCTTAGGCAGTTTAGTAGTATTAAAAAATACTTGTAAAGCTAAAGACCTTAAGACTGTAATTAAAATATATATATATTACACTTTTCTCAAGAATAATAAACAACAAATTATAAATTCCACCCAAGGAAAAAATAATATAACCGGCTTTGTAAACTTAAACAGGATGTAATTATGATTATTTTGATAGTAAACTTTTGCCACATATCATTATCATGCCAATCCAAACACGTTTAGTTTTCTTTTCTAAAACATCCCAAGTTTATCTCGCACATCTTTCACCTATTCAAATAAACTTGTGTTGACTGACTGAGGCGTCGTCTTTATCTCTCGCCGTGTGTGACTCACCTGGGTGGATCAACTTTTACTTTTCGACGGTGCTAATACTTTGTTGACCAACTTAAGTTTCATAATTAAATTCAAGTTCAAAGACCTGCTAAAAGTTGCTGCCATAAATTTATGTCAACATGTCTGAGGCAGACTTTTTCCCTTTTTCATGATTTCCTTTCCACCTCACTCTCTTTCGGGCGGAGTTGCCCTGCTAATGAAATAATTAAAAAATAGTTTTACTGCCGCTGAAAGGCGGCCAAAAAGTGCAAAACAAAAACCATAAAAGTGTCAGCTGCAGTTGATAAAAAAAATTAAAAAAAAAAAAGACTGAGGAAAAAGTCGACGGATAAACCTCAAAAATTGTTTGCAGCGCTGAAATTTTCGGAAATTTCGCATTCAAACCAAAAAGAATGTCATGTGTGCGTGCCTGCATGCGAAAAGTGAAGTGAAGTGGAGTGGAGTGAGTGGCGGCGAGGGGGCGTGGCAGTCACAGTCACGGCATGCGAAATGTATCTATTAGATACCCGCCTGCGAAATGCGGTTAACAGCATTGGCAGCCAACGCAGCTTTGCCATTTACCGTTAGTTCGAAGCTGCAGCAACAGCTCAAGCAGTGCACTGAGCAAAAAAATTGCTGAACATACCAGAGCTATTGAAGAATAAACTCCTACGATAAGCCTTCTAGACTCATAGCTGTTAAAAATTTGGTCTTAGATTATCTATGATTCATCTTTTTCCATTTGGACGACAATAAATAATTTTAAGTTTACAATAAATATATTTATTTGCTTTTTTAATAGTTTTCCCCCCGTGTAATTGTATCTTAAGCTGCAGTTGTATCTGTATTTGTAGCCAAAGCCGGAGTGGAAGCTAGAGCTGAAGCTGAAGTATTTGGGTCACTCGTTGCCGCTTGGCTGCCACTTGAAGTCGTCTAATGCCTCCTCCAATGGCCATGGCGGGTTTTTCAACTTCTTCTTGGCTTGTATTTTTTTTTTGTTTTTACCAGTCTGCTGTGCTTTTTGGCTGATGCAAAGAGAAGTCAGTATTTCGTATTCAGTTTGTGTTACGCTTTTCGGGGAGGGCATTTTCATTTTGGCCAGAAGTCTGGCCCACGAAAAAGCCCTGATTAATTAGATTTTTTCTGAACTTAAATGGGAAAAAATCTAAGGATTAAATGGACTCAGTTTACTGAGATCTTGGATAATTTTCAGTAACGTTAAAGTACATAAGCTTTAAAATATATCATCATTTTGAAGACAAAACTTTATTATAATACAAGAAAGAGCTTACAAATTAAAAGAGTATTTCAATTAAATATAAACCCTACTTAAATAAATAAGATTAGAAATTTTTAGCTTTCATAAAACTCAAAATAAATTCCACAGTCCAATAAAATATCTAAAAATATATTTTGGTATCAGGATATAGTACATAATAAAAACCCATTAGAGTATATATAAAACTGGTTCGATTCATGCCGCTATTACATTTTTTGGCTGATGCAAAAAGAAGTCCAAAGCTGTCATTAGTGAACGTATGTAGATGTACTTCTGGCTGGGCTCCGCGATAAGCAAATTCGCGAATCCCAAATGCGTGTCTGTGTGTGGGTTAATTTGAAAGTTTCAACTGTCAGAAATGTTATAATTGACGGCAGTCACTTGCCAGTATCCGTGGCTCCGTAGCCTTTGTAGATGCAGCTGTATCTGTGCCTTTTGTGGCGCGCGTATCTCACGGATGCAGTTCAAATTTCGTTATGCTCATGTTTTTTTGTGCGCATTTGGCCGTTAAGTGCCGCTAAGTGAGCCATTGAGTGACAATGCTCGAGATTACGCCCACACATCATCATCAGCATCAGCAGCAGCGGCAGTAACAGCACTCGACTAAATGCAAAACAAAAGAGCGCCTGAGTAATGCGCTCTGCTCTAGATTTGGCACAAAAAACTGGCAAAATTCATGCTTAAAAGTGTAACTGCGTTCTATGAGATGCATAGTTAGTTTGGGGGCGGGTGCAATCGCAGAATGAGATCAGCGAGTGAGTTTTATTCGAAAAGTTCGGGCAGACAAAAGGAATGCCTTTGCTGGAAACTTCTGGTAAAATATCTATATAAATGTCTAAACTCAACACGTTTAGATAATAAGATATAAGATATATTAAACTGAGCTTAGGTTATCTTAGAGTGTGGTAGACAAATGAACTAAGTCTTCGTGGATATATTCTACAGCTCAAAAAACCCAAAAATATTGTATTTTTGTTCCTAACTTCATTCAGTCTTTACAGAATTGTTAAAAATTAATATTTAATATTTGTTTAACTCTTAAAAGCGAGCAAGTATTCAAATGAATGTATAACAGGTATAAAAATCAACTTAATAAATGGACTCTCTTAACTTAAATAATAGTATTTCACACGTTACGATTTCCCAAGAAACAAAGCGCCAAAAAATACCATTAACGGAGTGCTCATTGGAATAGATTTATAGCTTCTTTGTCGCAAATCCACGAGCCAAAGCTCCGAAACAAAAAACACCTAAATAAACCTCAATGTCAATTGCGAAAATATCCATCAACTAGAGTTTAATATGGGCAAATCTTTAACGCTCTTTATGGCCCCCAACAAAATAGCATCGTGTGTGGGACTTTTGCAGATTCACATGCAAATATAAGACTATATATATACTTTTTTTTGGTAACATGTTCGTGGGAAAACTCCGGCGGTGATCGTTTGGGAGAAGACAACGTGACTTTGAATATTTTAGAGATACAATTGGGGAAAGAGCGAGGAACAACAATAACTATAAACAAGACGAGTGCAATTTATAAAATTGTATCTGTGTCTGTGTATATGAACCGCTAAGCGTTTAATTATGCACAGATACAGTCTCTGCGAGTGTATGTGTTTATCTGTGGGATATATTCTCGGATGGCTTTAATGGAATTGTATTAAAATGCTTCCAAGGCTGCAGAGATGAAAACTGAAAGAAAGAAAAATAACGGGGATTGAACCATTAATTTTTATTGGGTTTTTATGCTTAAAACGTACTTTTCTAGGGGTTATTATGGTAAAATACTTAATTTAAATTAAAACATAACATTGAGAGTTTCAAATACTAAATTTCTTGACCATGGCTTTTCTCAGTGTGTAGAAAATCTCTTTCTTTTCTCTATTTGATGATGGAAATCTTTGGAGCTGCCGCTGGAATTTTCTCGTTTTCCGTTTTGCTAATTTCTGCGCATTTGGCTTCGGCTTTTCATTTTGGCACTGCCATTTTCACTTTGCCATTCATGACTTGGCTCAGGCTTTTGGGCTGCGTGTTTATTGCATCCGTTTTGTGGCATACTTTTCGTGCCGCTTTTGTTGCTTTTTTTTGCATTTTTTATACTTTTTTTTTATATATTTTTTAGTTGCAGCTAAGCACGAAGCGGATATTGTCACTTTTGCAATTACAACGCGCATAACTTTGTGCAAAAAAATAGAAAAAAAAAAAAACAAATGCACGCTACAGAAAATTGCCTTGGCATCGTAGCAGAAGCAAAAAAAAGCAATGCAAACAATGAATGAAAATGGAGAGAGAGAAAAATAATCGAGAGGAGCTGGAGAAAGAAACGATGCAGAGATAAGCAGAAACAATTTAACAAAAAAAAATAAATAGAGATAAGGCTAAATATACAATTGAATTAAAAATACAGTAGAGGAAAGCAAACAAATAACGAGAAATTCCAACTTAATAATTGGCATAAGTAAATGGAAACTGAATTTAATTGAATCAAGAAGTCAACATGGCAAGTATCAGATTCCAGGACGGATTATGAGCAGGAACAACAATTTAAGTCAAATAAATCTCAAAGCCATAACATTGAAGCTGATGAAACCATTTAAATAAATCTATTTATTTTGTGTGTGGGCCATTAGGCACGTGTCAAGGCATTCCATACAAGCTGGATTATTTTGAAAATCATATAAAATATGCATGCCAAATATGGCAACAATAAATTGGGCTTCGACAGATTTGAGGCATTTAAATCAAAGGAGAAGAGGTCTTTATATAAATGAGACTGAAATTGAGACATTTCAGATTTAATTCATTAGAAATGCTTCAAATTAAAAATGAAGGTTTTTAGATATATTTTGAGAAATTAAATCTAATTAAAAACTATTTTAAAAACATAAGAAAAGGAATTTACCTTAAATAAATTTATGCTATTTAAATAAAGAAAAAGTCTTTATATTAAGGAGACTGAAATTGAGACATTTCAGATTTAATTACCAACCAATTAAAAGGTTTTGACGTTAATGCGACGTAAATGCTCACTGGGAATGTCTCAAAATAAAAATAAAGGCATATTTTGAGGAATAAGCCAAATTTAAAAGCTATTTTAAGTAAATCAATAATTAAAAATGGCAAAATTTATAAAGGCTTTAACAAAGTTTCTAAACAAAGTTCCTTCTAAAATATATAAGAAGTTAAAGTTGAAACTATCAGGTCTCACAACTCTTTGTGCCCAAAGAAATAACCATAATTTTTCCCACCTAATTAACCACTGCCACAATTGTATGTCAAGAGTTCACCAGCCAAGCAGCCAGCTAGCCACATTCGTTCCAGTCTCAATAACCATTTCCCTCCGATCTTCACAAGAAAGTAATACGGAGAAAAAAAGGCCCAAATTCGTCGACAACTTTCACATTTCTCGGCCACAATGAAAACAAAAATACTTCTTCAGAGCGCTCAACTTTGGCATATTTTTTGGGTTGTTCGGGCCCTCGAAAAAAAAATCAAAGACGAACGAGGCGCGTGCAAAAGACAAAACACACAGAAAAGTAATAATAATAAGACGAAATCTCCGAAAAAGATCCAACAGAGTTCAACGAACGCAAATGAAGGAAGAGCTAAACAAGCCAAACAAAAAGTCACGGAAAAGAGATGAACAAAAATTGTTATAAACAGAGCCAGCATATAATTAACACAATGAAGTGCAGAAGAAATCGAAGCAAAAATTCAAAGAAAAAAAAATTGTTTAACAGTTTGTGCTTGCTTGGCAGCCAAAAGTACTAAGATGTTTGCCAAAGGCTTGCGAAATCTCCATCACAAGACTCTCTGGCCATTTTTATTTGTTCGCCAAAATTCCAACGAAAAATGAATTCATTTTTATTTCCTAATAAAAAGCGGCTGAGAATGCAAAAACAAAGAGCCAAAAACGCATTCAATCAAAGGCCATTCGCGCAAAGCGCTCTGCCAATGCCGAAAAACAAACAAAAAATAATAATTAAATAACTTCCCTCCACGCTCAAAATCTCTGACGACTGTCGCATATACACACGCCAAATAAAAACCACCATAAGCAGCAACGAAGCAAGTAATTAGCGAAAAATTCCAGCAGAAGTAAAGATTTTTTTCATTTTTCGGTTGAGATAAAAATTTTATCAATACTTGTTAATAAAGTGGAAACTAATGACTTTATATTCAATAGCAATTGCTTATCTTAATGGCTATAATAAATATCGATGAATATAAAGCTGCTATCAATATCTTTGCATATAAATGGTAAAAAAAAAATTATTTTACTCGAAAAAGAATAAAAATAAATCAAGGCTTTATCGAACGTTTACTTATTTTGGAAAATGTCCAGAATTAATAATATATTTCATTTAAACTTATTATCACATTTGGATCCAACCTTTTTAAACTAAGTCCAAGTCTTAATGCCATTTAATAACACTTAAATCTTTATATTTCTTCCGACTTAAGTCTAGCCAATTAAATCAGTATCTGTCAGTATCTGCCAAAACTCATTGAACTTCGTCAATTTGCTCTGACAATTCTGATTATTTTTTTTATTAAGGTTCGAGTGCGATCTCTTGTCCAAACACCCCCAACCAATCAATGGTCATTAAAAGGCGTGACGACGATAACAATACAACCGGTCGGGGGGAACGGCGGAAAGGAAAAATTAATATTGCCATAAAGCACTCATAAAATATGTTAAATTAAAGATATTGAAATCCATAAACATATTGGCTATGTGGACGACATCGGTGATGGACAGTGGATGACAGCGGGAGAGTTACATATATCCATATATACATACTTATATATAAGCGGCTGTCAAAGTGACGCCATTTACGGTTTGACAGGCACAACAACTCCAGCAACAGCAAGTAGCAGAAGGCGTCGTTAGTCTGTCTGTATCTTGAGGACGAGGGGAGTGTAGGAAAATCGGGGGTTTCCGTGAAGTGACATATGTGGATGGCAGTTAAAATTGCTAGAAAGGCTGTCAATAAATTGAGCTTAAATCACGTAAAAGTTGCCGAAATGAAAAAGAGAAAACAATATTTGTTTCGGACTAAGAAAAAAAAAAAATAATGATAATAAGTTCACAAAAGTTTTTGGTAAACAAAGGGAAATTACAAGAAACTATTGCCTATATGGTAATTGAGGAGAATAATATTTAAAAACTGACTGAAAAACAATTGTATAAATTAGACATAAGAGTTTTGCGAAATTAAATAATACAAACTAGGAACTTTATCTTTAGTTTGTGGCATCTTTCTCAAAGAATTAATTTAAATAATTGGCTGGAATAATAAAAACTTATTTAATTAAAAGCTTGCTCGTACTTTTCAAGATCTCTTCCTAATTTAATTTCCAAGCACAAAAAAAATAGAAGAAAATTGAAAGGATTCCGTTTTAAATTAACAACACTTTCACTTCGTTTAAAAATTGAACGTGTTTAATTTGTATTTTACGCCTGAATTTTTTTCGGGCCGAAAAAGGTTGCCTTACAGCCGGCCGGCAGAAAAAAAAGGATGATTAATTAAGGCTATTGTGATTAATGTTTCTGCCCCGAAACCGAACCCGAACCTTAGCCCAACCCGAGCCTGAACCCAAGGCCTTTAGCTTACAAAAACACAAATCAGCGAAGCGAACGAATGACGAACGAGAACCTTTTCGAGAGGCAAGAAAACACTGACCACAAGACGATGACCCAAGGCACTCACACAGGAGCTGTCTCCATATATTTATATCTGTGTATATCCCACTGACCCAAATCTCGGGCGACACCTTGTCTTCGAAGAAAATACAAAAAAAAAAGCTGGCTTGGGGTGGTGTCAGGTGGAATAACGGAACTCAACAGCTGAGCAAACATTTGATCCTGGCTGCGGTTCAGTGGCGCTCAAACTGTGACAGGTGCAAATTGTTGAACTTGTGTCTGTCTCTGCGTGTCCCTTTAGCACCTGTACTGGGTCACACACACACACACACACAGACCGAAGTACACTCTCTCATACACAGTGGGGCCTCGTTTTTCCCCGGATTTTCCTGCTGCCATTTGTTTTCCTGTTGTGTCTTTTTTTCGTTGTTGTTGTTTTGTGCCCAAGTTTTATTGGTCTGCGTCTGAGTTAAGTCTGTTTGAATTTTCTTGTTGTCCTGGGGAGTTTTTCCATGTTTTGTCCTTGAAGTATCCTCAGTGGCTGCGGCCTTATAAATCTTCTTTTTTGGACAAAATGGCGCAGCACGTAAATCGTTATTAGTATTGGTCGGCGTGTGTCTAAACATTGCGGGTCAAAATAATAGGTACTGGCATTTTAGGGAAGGCCTTTTACGGCTTTCGTTATTTTCTTCAATTTAAATGGGTATTTTTAATGGATTTTTGGCGTTGAAATTAAACGGGAATCTAAATTATGATTACATTTTAAATATCGATTAAAAGTTGTTGTAGTGCAGCTTTTAATTTCTCTTTTTATAACATAAAAAATAAGACAATCTATTCTAATTCTTATTCTAATTTTAATTCTAATTCTAACTAATATATTTCCTGTAATATTTGTACTATTATTACGATTTGTATTATTATTTCAACTTTATCTGTGCGCTTCAGGCCTTGTCTGTGCGAGGGATATAAATTATTTTCTGCTTCGACTATCAGCGAACGTAGCTTTATTTTGTCTTTTCACTTTTGTTTTGGCTCACTCGTGTTGCCAACTAATTGTGCCGCCTTTTGCGTTTACCTCACTGCCTGCTTGCTGCCTTTTGGCCAGCAGCAACCCTCTATTGCTTTGCATGTGCTCAACAATTTATGAGCACTGCGGCTTAGAGGAATACAAGAAGCAAAACAAATTCAAGAAAAAAATTTAAGAAAAAAGCGCAGCAGCATCTTTTGTCGCGGCATAAATAAAATTAATTATTCAGGCAAAAAGGCAATGGCTTTGGCTTTGGCTTCGGACTCGGCATCGACTTTGGCTTGGGCAACAGAAATGCCAAAATGGCCAACTGGCAAAGTCCACGAAAGCCGGAGCTACAAAACCAAAGCCGTAAAAGTCAAGAACAACAGCGAATTGAAATTTAAGTGGCGCCAAAAGGCAAAAGTCGTGGATTTAACGAATCGGGGGTAAAGGTATTGTCTGATGTTGGCAAAAGCAACAATTATTCAACTCAAGGCTGACAAATATTTACGTTTAGCAGATGGGTTAATTTACAGCATACACAATATCAAAGGGAAATGTATAAAGATTTGTTTAAGCAATTAAGAAAGTCAATTTTTATTTAATTGGTTGGTAAATAAAATTGTTAAATTATGTTAAAGGTGCCTACAGCTTTAAAGTAACCTGTAGAGTTATAGGCTTGAAGAAAAACTTCAGTTACTATTTATCTTAAGATCCTTCGTTGCCACAATGTATTATAAACAATTTCTTTTAAATCTGGTATCCATCCTTCACTTTTTCGCTCTGAATCACGCTTTTTGTATTCCCAGATACAATTACTCTTTGCAGAATCCTGATACCCCCGATTTCTCAGCTTAAACAAAACAAAGGGATAAAACAATGCCCAGAAAAAAAAAGAGAAAGGAAACAAACAAACAACGGTTAACCTTTAGCTTGCCAGATGACCACGCCTCTCCTTTAGTCACCGCCCCCATTCTGTGAAGTCGAGTCCGCGGGGGTAAAATTAATTACGCACGCTTTAAATTTGATTTCATTTGTTTTCGTTACGGTCGTTCCGTTAGGTTCGCCAAACTATACTCGGAAAAAATATTTAAAATATTTGAAGCAATAGCTGAGAGGTCTAGAAAATTTAAGATCATATTAAGTGAATAACATCATACTTAAATAAACGTTTAAAAAAAAAAAATAAGCCCAAAGCACTGTTGATTGCTTAAAATAATTAAATAATTATAGATAGCCAATAAAAAAAAGGAGTTCTCTGCTTAAGTTAAAGCTTAAGCTATAACAGATATTTATTTAATTCATTTTAAGGTTAAATTTCAATATAAAGCCCATTAAAATCTTTTTTAATATACCTAAAAAAGTATTAAATGTGCTTAAAAATCCCAAATAATACTTCAACTCTTCTAAATTTCAAACCATTCAACTCAGTACGGAAGCTCATGGCTTTCTTAAATTTGTTCTCTGTGTATTCCCCTACACTTGCACTCCTTTCCTGGCCATCCGCATCCCGCGAGCACCCTCCCCTCTTGGGGGCAACCTCCCCTTTGCTTTGGTCATTCGTCTTCCATTTCGTGTTTTAATGAGCTTCATGCCACACGCTGATTTCGCTTTCTTCGCGTTTTCTTCTCCGCTTCCAGCTTGTTATTATTATTGTTCTTTGCTCTCCCTCGCACCCCACTCTAGCAATGTTTAATTTGTATTTTTTTGTTTCTTCTCGCTGGCTGGCAAATTGCAAATTGCGGGTTAGCATTTCTTAATGTCAATGCCATTGTAGCAGCGGGCAGCAGAAGAATTACGGCTATGGTTGGTACTGTAGGTGGAGGACAACTGAGGGGGTGGAGCGAGAGCGGGGTAATGAACTAAAAGAGCAGAACGAAACTGGAGAAGTTTCGGCAAAAAAGACAAAAACCGCACTTGAAGGAAAAATCCTTCAGAAATTTTATCCTGTAAATCCCTTTCTTAGAAGAATTCTTGAGATTTAAAATCTGTTTAAAATATGTCTAAAAGTATGCTTTAAAATATCTCTGCATGTATAGAGATATTTATTATAACCGATTAATTAAACTAGGTTTAGTCTTGGGACTTTGATCAATGGTTTTTCTTATGAAACAAAATATTTCGAGATTTATTTTAAATTATAATATGTTTTGAATTAATTATTTCTAGCAAAATTGCAATAAAAAACTTGATTTTCTACCAAATTTCATTTAAGCCGCTTAATTGCACAAATGTAAATATACATTTGAAAGTCATAGAAATAAATATAATCTCTAATACTAATATTAAAGATCATATCTTTTAAAATCTGTTGGAATATCAGTACCTTTAATCCTCTTTTCATACTCATACCAAATCGAATTTTCCCTCTGTGTAGGCTCCCTGGACAGACCAACGAAATTTCAGCATTTTTCCCTTCCCGTGGTATTTTTTTTTTGGCTTAAGTGTGCAAGTTAATTGAATTGGGGCTTATGCGAGGTGGTGTTGTGGGGGCAGCAACACAGCTACAGTCTCTGCTAATTGTTAATTGCCTGGGGGTGGCCAACAAGAAGTAAAAGCTGGCCAAAAGCGCTGCATGCATTTATGGTAATGCGAACGGCGAACGTCGAACTGAGAACCGAACATCGAAAAGCCCAGCGGGTAGAAGGAATTGAAGTGCGGATCAGGGCCAAAAGTGCAACAAATTGAAAGTGTTAACGGCAGGAACCAGGAGAAAGGAGGTTGCTAGAGGAATAATTCAGCATGCTGATTAAGTGGGGCTATAATTGTTGTCGACTTGGTGGGTGGAAAAATTACAAGCATGAAGGGATAGATGGCATCGAAAGAGTTGAGGAAAGTTGTGTGAAATGCCGAAGGGTTTAAAGTTATATCTGCGACTTGTTTATATTCGTGTTTAATTGATGGATATGTCAACAATAAATATTTTAACTGAATGGTTTTAAAAGGCTATAGTTCAATTGAATGCTTTTATCATGTTTAGCCTGGAATTTAACTAATGAGTATACAAATGTTAAATAATATAATAAATACTGAAAGATTCTAGAATAATTTCATGCTTCAGATAGTTGTTTTAAGGAATTAACCATTGAATAAAATAATAAATACATAATTCAATTATATTTTTCAATAATTGTGAAACTAACAAATAATTGTACATCTTTAAGAGATGATTATTATTCACTTCAAGCCTTAAAGCAAAATAATAATTATACATCTTGAAATAATTATTTAAAATAACGTCAAGCTTTAAATTAAATTCTAGTCTACGTTTTAAACAGAAAATGTATAATTAAAATTTTTGAAATAATTATCAAAAATCACTCCAAGCTTTAAATTAAATTCCAGACTACGTTTCATGCAGCAAATTAATTATATTCCCTCCAATAAAAGCTGTAATACAATTAAGCAGCTCCGGGGAAATTTAATCCAATCAATTTCTGGCTCACTTCCCTGGCCAAGGAATCCCCAAAACGTCTGTCCTTAATTCCCTTTTCCTCTCCCACTCTGCCACTCCCTCACATCCCCCTGGAAAATCTCACTAATCGGTATAAATCTCGCAACTAAACCGAAAATACGAACCATTAGCTCCGCTATTCACCTGATACATTATGCACCTGATACGGCCGAGACATTAATTTAAAGCCCCACAAAGGAAAGCAACCTCCACAGCGCTTTTCCCTTAGACATTATCTCCTTGCCGCAATTTTCCAGCAACAGCAACTTAGCCTGGCTTGAAGGGAGAGACAAGACAAGACAAAACCAATAAACCAAATGCTGAATAACAGCCTTGTTCGCGTCACAGACGAAGGTCAGAGGGCGGCAAGTGGGGAGGCGGGGACCTTGGTTTATCGCTCAGACAACGCGCAATTTTTCGTTTTAATAACAATATTTACTCATCATAAAGTATAAATGAAGGCATAATGTGTTGACGTGGTATATGTGTGTATGTATATGCAGATATATGCAGACATAAATGTGTATATCCGCGGCTATCAGCGTGTTGCTGCGGCGGTCGTCACAGCTGGCTGGCACGCCCACGTACGCGTAACGCCCACTTTTTTCCCGGCTGCTGACACAAAAATTTCACGGCTGTTTTCATCGCTGTTTTCCTGTTTTCCTGTTTCCTTTTTTCATTTCTTTTTTTTTTTAGCCATTTTGTCGTTGTCTATGAGGACTTCACTTAGGTGACATACAAAATGCCAATATTTGCATGACAAGGGCCCAAACAGTGTGTGGGGCTGAGGAAGCTGCAAAGGCAGTTTGTTTGGCTCGTCAAAGATATTGGAAATTCAAATAAACAGACTAGCAAACAGCAGGCAGTACACAGTACAAAAAATCTAGAAAACGTTGTAAATAGAATTTTACTTTTGGCAATTTCTATAATTTTAATGGAATTTTTCTTTTTAGGCTTATACAAATTCATTTTAAATGTATTTAAAATAATTTAGAAAATTTAATGTTCTCTGCTGTTGGAAATTAATATTAAAACAATACATTTTTGGCTTGAAAAACTGTTTAAAACTGTGCTTTTGAAAATAAGCTAGTTCCATAAATAAATATATATAAATATATTTATAGATATATATGTAAACTGTATAATTTGCACTGAAAATAAAATAATATTATATATAAAGGCAAGGTTTCTTCATTTATCTATTTATTTTTACATTTTTTATTAAATTTGCGTAGTTTTTCAATTTTTCTTTGAATTTAAAATTAATTAAAAATTGTATCAGTCGAAAATTACAGAATATAAAATATATATATATATATGCCTGAAATGTTTCATATTTTTCCTCAGATTAACATTTCTATAAATCCTCGTCCCACTTTTTACTCAACCGCCTCACAAATAAAATAGTTCTTTTCGCCGCCGCAGGTCTCGGTGTGCATGGTATAATTTCGAAGACTCACACAGGCTTCGGTCTGGAAATAGTCGCTGGGTTCTCGAGGGGCCCACTTTAAGAAGGTAACAGCCTTTCCGGAGCACAAGGAGCTATACTTTTCTTCGTTCGTGTTGGTCAATCTGCTGATGTCAAGCCAATAGCTGTGATGTTCATTGAGTTCCTCCCTGAACTCGTTCAGTTCCTCCTCGTTCCGGATGACGGCTAGATAGGAGCCCATCTGGCGACACATGATCATGGCGCTATACCAGTTCAGCATAAAGCGATCCTCTATGTAGAAGAACCTCGACCCGACCTTCACAAAGCCCCGAGGATTTACCTCGGTTGTAATTGAGGTATCAAATTTCGTGGATACCTCATTCTTACTTAGTTTCTCCTTGAGTTCCACCAGCTGAGCTTCCACACTCTCCAACTTTGCCTGGGACTCGTTGAGTTTAGCGAACTGGCTGTTGGCTATGAGATCCAGCATAGGTTTGAAGGCATTGAAGCAATATCCTCCACACTGACTGCTGAGATCCGAAGTGATGGGATCTCCTGAAGATCCCTGGAGAACAGCAACTGTGAAAAGCAGGACACTTGCGGTAGTCTTCATTGTGAAACGTCTACGAAAAGCAAGAGCTCTAAGGGAACTAAATCCAGATTTAACCACTGACTTTCCACAAAGACTCGAGGGATCTCTTAATATTTCTATTATTCCTATATTAATTTTCAGAGCTTTTATGCCGCAGCAGCTATAAATACTTGATAAGGTCGGGGAATCCCCTGTCATGTGCCATTAATCTTTGAACAAACACGTACCTATAGAGCGGAAATATATTATATAAGCCACATCACCAGATGAACCGTTATCTACGTTTCAAGACCTGACCTGTCGGACCGAACTGAAATGAAATAATAAACATATTTTTAATATTTCGCGCTCAGTGTAGCGCCAGGAAAACGTGCGACACGTGTAGACTGGGAAATGGCGTTAGGTGGCGCCATCCCAGCTACTCCATTACCCTCTGGGAAAACAGCCTCTCCACTTTTCCACCCCCACGGATTTCCACTCCTCCCCCGCCCAGGCCCCTCCGCAAGCCATCAATCAATGGGTCTTAGAGCATTTTGTTGCCTTCGATTTGTGGGCGAGCATTTAACGGGGCGTATACGCAATTAATGCGATTTCGTTGCCAGGGCGAAATGGAGGAGAAATGAAGAGAACTCTTTAAGGAATTCTCTGGCAGTGCTTTCCAAGGTGGCATTCGTGAATGTTCTGCTCTAATTGCATTTTGCGAAAGTCGTTTTATTTTTAGTATTTTTTCTCCAAAGAGGGGCTTCTTGAATTTTCTCATTCTCTGTTTTATTTCATCATAATTATCGAGATAATTGCGCACGCATCGTTAATTGGAGATGAATAAATGTGTAAGAGGCTGAGAGGAGGGCTGTTCACTAAAGTAGGGAAAATGAGAAAGAGAGACACGCAATTACCCTGCACCCAGGCGAGAGATGGGGAATGTCAGATAAGTGAGGAAAAGTGTTGATTATAATGAGCCATCTAACCGCGAATTTGGTCCAGATTTGCTTGGTAATTATCGGGAACATCAAAGCGAGAAAAATCAGCAAGGCGAGGAAAACCCTTGGGGGAATTAACTTTTCCAATCAATATTATAATATCCAATTGACAGACAAATCATTTGCATATCCTTCTCCTGCGCTGCTGCTGCTGCCAATCGAAGTGAATAGAATCATAAATCAAGCTCAAAACAATCGAAAGTTTATTCAACTCCCAGGGCATTCATCACACAAAAAGGGAATATACGTGAGTGAGAATAAATATTACTTATTTTGATAGATTCATCCACCATAATTCCCGAAAATTGCTCAGAGTGAGAGAGAGAGAGATTTGTGGCGATTCCGGTCTGAAATTTTCTCACTCAAAGTTTTTGGTTTCGCCTGTTAACCGAATTGTTATTAATTTTATAGGCATTTTGTGCGTGTTTTGCGTGTGCGTGCTGCTGGCAATCAGAGCCTCCAGACAACGACCCTGACCCCGGACTCCTGGACCCCGGACCCCTTGCCCTCAGGGTGACTAACTGAACAAATGACAGACTGTAGGGCGGGCCAATGGGAGGCCAAGTGGCTCAACAATGCGTAACAACAGGAAAGCAATAACAGTTTGCAATTAGCCCAAACGCGTTTCAGCCGCAACTTTATTTTGACACTGTCTACAATGGGGTTTTTTGGGAGGCAGGAGGGGGTCTCTCTTGGGGGCGGAGGACAAGGTCAACGCATCAGGGCAGAAAATTGAAGAGCCAGATGATGATGATACAGTTGACAGGCGAAGGTCGACACTGTAGTTTTGTTTATAGAAATACTTATATAGGCCTAAAATATTATATTTATTTTTTGTTGTAGGTTAAAACAAAGTTGAAGAATTTTACTTACAAAAGTCTTGTGAAAGTCTTAATTACAAAAGCAAAGAGTTTTACGAAACAATGCATTTAGGTCTTAACTGTAAGTTTAAATTTATATTCATAACACTTAAAGGTTTTTCTTAGCTAATTTTCCTTGAAAATTCAATGCTCCTTTTAAAAGTAGTCCCCTAAACATTATTAATTCAATTCTTGGCTATCTTGTCGCCACTCCTTCAGACAAAGTGGACCTACTCCCTTGACAGCCCTCGCTTCCTTAAGGAGTTACTTACTATTTCCTCAGAGATACCACCTCCGGGATACTGGGTGGTTGGATGGATAATATCCCCTGCCATATTTCAGCCCAGCCCAAATCGCTTCTTAAGCAGTTTAGCATTAATTAAGTTGCAGTAGAAGTTGCAGACACTCGCCGGGCAAAAGGGGGGGGCGACGTGGGGATAGCAGCTTTAGTCGCTAAAGTACTTCATTTAACTGTCTGTCTGCTGCTGGCCAAGTGATAAGCTCCACCCCTCCGTCTTCCTCCGCCCGTTTTCGCCGCCTAACTAATTGCTGCCTTTTAACACTTGGCCAAATGCGTCGAGTGGAAATTCCCTTGCCATCTATCTCGCTCGGCAAGAACGGTGTGCATTTCCTGGCCAGACACACACCGCACCACACACCTTCCCCTTCCTGCGGCTGCCACCGCCTTCCCTTCCTCCCCGTTCCTGTTTTCCCGGCCTGTGAAAATCGCCAGACCTTTTTGCCGAATGATTAACTGTGCAAAGGGGGAAAATTCTTCAACTCTCCAACGTTCTTTATCAGACATCATCAGTTTTTCCGTCGCTTTTTCTGTCGCTTTATGCGTCAGCGCACTAAACCAACATTTTTACACCTAAGAGCAGATCAATAAGAGTCCGGATTGTGGACTCCGGCCAGCAGCGAGACTCCCGACCGTCGTTGTCTGGCATTTAACGGTTGATTGAACGGAGAGAGGCCCAGCATTTTCGGCCTCAATGAATGCGAGACATGGCTAAGCGTATTAGCAGCCGCATTACCGTTAAGTTTACAGTTTAACTATTTAAGCGAAAGTCGGGGGAATCCCAGGCACAGCCCACGCACACCCACAGCCACCCACAATCCAACCACCCGCAATCCATTAGCCGACATTACGCATACGCCGCGTGGTGTCCATAAAAAATGCAACGCTGCATTGTTTAGCCAGCGAAACAGAACGCAGAATGCAGGCAAATCTAAAGTACTCGTGGAAAAAAACACCGTACGACGTACGACAGAAGAAAGTAAGGCTGGCACAAAAAAAATTGAGAAAAAACTATAATAGAAATGGGGGCGTATGGCAGGCGTGGCCACGTTCCTTTTACGTGCCTCGGCATGCAAAGTGCAAAGCTGCGAACTGCAGCTGCCTCCTCCCCAGCTGGGGAATCCCATTTGAACCCATCCATATTGATGTGCATACATGGAATGCATTTTATGATGAACATGGATTCATGACTCGCTTTTTTCGGCTCAAGTTTAAATATTTATGTGAATTTTCTTTTTTATTTATGTGCGAGAAAGCGTGGGAATTTAAGAGAGGTCAGAGAGTGTGGGAAAGTTGTTAAGCATTTCGGCATTAAATGTGATCAATATTAAGAGGAAAGTGCTATGTGATAGTTAAATACTTAAATATTTATTTATTATTGATTTATATTTATTTTTTATTTATAACTAATATCTCTATAAAGTGCCAAGTGATTAGTCAATAGATTATTTATCCGTTACATTTATTCAAGTACACTTCTCATAATAATATTATTAGGAAAAACATTGATATCCAATAAATGAAATAAATAATACAAATAATTCAAAAATTCCACTTGGAATACAATTCGATAAAGCCTAGGACAGGACATTAAATGCCTTATCATCTATCAAAGCAAATTATACGCTAATCTTGTCCAGACATCGCTCCCGTTAACAAATGTTTGCTATTCCCATTCTTCAGCATTTTCTCATTATTATTACATATATATATTATATTTTTTTGGTTGCTCGTTTGGCTTTTGGGCGTCGCATTGCAGCCAAAAGAAAAAATAAATAAAATAAGGAAAAAGAAATATAAGAATTGAAAAGCAATACAAATCCACAAATCAAAATATATCTGAAATGTTTGAGGGGGCAGCGCTTGGCGGGGCAGTCTCCGCTGTCGTTTATTCTGTGGCACTGACATGCGACAAAGTTGCAGTTGAAATGGATCCCCAGATGGAAATGGAAATGGTTCTAGTTCCTAGTATTATCCATTCGCCCCTCCTTGCCCTAATGACAGCGACTGGGGGTAACCAGAGCCCGAAACAGATCCAGACAATTCTGAAGCTATGATTCTGATTCCGAGTCCGATTCTCTGCCAAGAACCCCAACAACTTCAGCGTTTGTTCACCCCTCTTCCAGCTCGCTCCATATTTCCTCGATTTTTCTTCACATTTCCCGCTCTCCCAAAGCACGGCTGCCAAGAAATGTTTGCTCTAGAGATTTCTATGTTTCCAACACATTTATTAAAGCCAAATATTGGGGGGAAGAGAGCAGGGGCCAGTGCAGCAGCAGCAGCAGCAGCAGTAGTGCCTATGACAGCCCGGGATAGGGAACGGGGAGGTGCCGGTTGGATATTAATCATCGGGCAGACTTAAATTGCAAATGAAATCGGAATTGGGCAACGGTGCGTATGCGTATCGTAGTTGAGTAGTTCGAGGCGACAAGGGAGCCAGAAATTGGCAGACTCTGTCAAGCATTTTGTTGGCTGCAGCAAACACAAACATACATATTCAAATGGTATACAGAGGCAAAAATCCAGCCAAAGTCAATAGAAAGTTATGTCAACATACGGGGGCTTGGTAGATTAACTAGTGAATACCCATATTAAAATGTTAACTAAACTGGAAAGGCATTCAAGAGTCAAAGAAATTTGAAAGAAAATAAATAAATAAAAAGCCTAAGGTTTTATTTTCAGTTTCTCATCTTGTAGTATTAGAAATTAATTCACAATATATAATAATAATAAAATAAATAATATTTATTTAATACAAAAATAAAGATAAAATAAAGTTACCTCAATTTAAATCACAAATCAGGTTAAGGAATTGATTTTAATGCTTATAAATGTTATTTCTGATCCTTATCTAGACTGCGAATATTTTCTTTAAATTATAAATATAAAATATAAATATTATTCAATTAAAAGTCACTTCTTCAAATCCTTCCATTAAATTTCAAGTTTATATACAATTTAATACTTGAAAACCCATTATTTTGACCACAAGATTGCTTCAATTAAAATTAAAATAAATCCTTCATTAGTTGCTTAAATATTTATGCAAGTTATCCATACACTCCTTGTATCTTAAAGGATAACGAATATATAATAAATTCCTTTCTGTGCAAATATATTCACACACACTCACACATCCACGAAAAGACGGAGGAAGAGAGAGAGAGGGATATCCATTAAACAAACACAGAGAAATCGCCGCTGACATAAAGCAGCAATGGCTGTCCTGGCAATGTCCTGGCGTTTTCCCCTCCCCTAGCTCCCGCATCCTGCCCTCTCCTCTCGCTCGTCTAGCTGTCGCCTCGCTGGCGCCAGCTGTCGCCTGCCTGCCCTAACTTGTCCCCCCTCGAAACCTCCACACTCTCCACATATGAGAATGCTAACACACACACACACACACACTTGGATGCTGTGTACTGTATCCGCTAGATACATCAGCATATTGCCGCTTGTTGAGGCATTTTAAATAATTTGTCCCCCCGCTTTGCCGCTTTGGCATATTTGCAGGTCCCGCCACCGTCCAGATGGTGTCCCAGAACCGACCTCCGCCCCCGATGCCGGTGCCCGTCCAGGTGCCACAGTACGTCAACGAGAACGGAACGCTCACCCATGTGATGCTATCACCGCAGCAGTACCAGCAGCTGCAGCATCCTGGCCAAGGACACCTCCATCCAGCACCATTCGTAAGTGGACTTTGATTTATTAATACTTTTAGCATTCAGATATCTTGAATTGAATTTTTAAGCTAAAGAAAAACTCAGGAAAAATTTTTTAAATGGTAAAATTAATACATAAAATTATCTAAATAGATTAAATTTATTTTAGAACAAAATATATACAACTTAAAAATATTTTTATCAAAATTAAACAATAATGAAATATCTATTTGCTCTGTGTCATAGTTTTAAGTCAGAAGAAAGCTTTTGGCTTTTGTTTTATATTCTTAAAAGGCTTATATTAAATAGCCCTTTATTCCTGCCTTTCTCTTTGAGGTATACAATTTTATAAATACAAAAATAAAATAGGATTTTATAACCAGCTGAGCTCACTTTCAGCCTCTTCAACCTCAAGTATAATTAGTTTATTAATTCATCCTAAATACTGGCAACAAATCAAAGTACTTGAACAATTACTCTCAATACTTCTCTCGAAATTGTTGAGCTTGCTTTAACAACTTTAAACTACGAACAGTTCATCAGTTTTTAAGTACACTTTCAGCAACCCAAAGTCGAGCCTTTCCTGTAAATAAATTAATTCAAACTTGGTGCTTGAGGCAAGCTAAAACAATAGAATCGGGGGAAAACCAAACAAACAAGCCACAAAACAGAGCCAATCGAATTTATAGAGATATATAGTATGGGGCCTTATCGGAAAGGGAAGAAGTCGCTATCTCATTTCCATACCATTAGAGGGGACTTCCTCCCCGGCGCCGCTTATCAATTAATTGACAGCTAATTGAGCGAACAACCAGCAATCAGCAGAGTCAGGCAGCAGCAGCCCCGATATTTCCATTCGGGGGCGTCTGTAAAAATAATTTATTGGCCAAATGTCGCGCCAAACAAACCGGATTGGATCCGGGTGAAGCTGTGTTCCTGGAAAACTGAAAGCTCACCCATTCTCATTCAATTGCAACGAGAGCCGTGCGCTTAGCCATTATGAAACTGAGCCCGTTGGGGGCCCCGAATCAACAACAATGGGGGTAAAATGGGTAAACTTTTAGCTAAACAACAATTAAAATAAAGTTTAAACAAAAGTGGAAAAACAGTTGGCCGACGGCAGCTGGTCGGCGCTTATGCATTTATAATATTATTTAATTTATCGGTTAGCTCTCAAGTTTAGTTTATAAACTGCAATATGGCATTTTGTTTGCCTTTCTCCGACGACGAGTCGCCTCGCGGGAATCGCCGGGGCGGGAAAAGTGTGAAAATTGCATAACTAATTAGTCCATTTCGCATTATACTCCAAAGTCCCCAAAGTGCTTAATTTTCTGACTCACTGCGCGCATATATTTGACTAGGCAATAAGCAAGCAACAAGCCCCGGCAAATGCATTCCCAGTCAGCTTTATTTGTTCTCTGTTCGGGCCCCTGAAAATCGGTTTCATTGCATTTCGCGAGCTGTCATTTAGGCGTGAGCTTTGACAATCGATCAGCGGCGACTGTTTGGCCAAGATATTTGTCTTGAATGCTAATTACCGAGTTAAGAGGAGGTAGGTTCCATTTGAAAGCTAAAATAGTGCTGATTGTCTGTTGAAAAGATGGCATTCTTTGCTAGATAAGTTTAGGCTGAATCCAGAGAGACTTGTAAACAAAAAAATCACAATCAGAAGCTGTATGGCTTTTCCCGTTTAAGTTCTCACGTTATTTAAATTTTTATTGCCCCTTTAAAATAAAAAAACCTTGCCTTTGATTAATTTATTTCAGTTGTCAGTAGTATATTTTCTTTATTATTCTACTTTTTTAAACAGCCATTCCAAATGCAAGTGAAAAAATAGTCATTTAAAATATTCATAGCTTTTACAATTTGATTAAATGTTTTAATGGAGATTCCAAAGCAAACAAAAAACTTTTTTACTGAGCCATAAAAACATTTAAGCGGCAAGCTCTTTATGACCGTATTTATATAAAAATGTACTAAAGCTTGAACATTCCTTGTTATTATAATTTAAAAATGAAATAGTGATGGATTGATGCTGTGGGTTTTGGCTCAGTTTTTGTTCGGGTTTCCGATTGGGGAATTTTGCAATATCAAGGGAACTTTTATTTATTTTAATTAATCAAAGTCTTTAATTGTTTTTTTTTTAGCTACCAAATGCTTTTTAAATCATGTTAAATTTAATTATGATTTAACTGAGACAAATTACCATCATTTGGATTTATTTTCCTAATTTTTTGGTCAATTAACATGCGGGACTAGTTCGCTTCCAGGACAGAGCAGCGTTGGCCAAGTTCAGAGTCGCGGCTCATGCATTCCATTTAAATTGCCTCGCTAATTTGCAAAATGGCAAACTGGCAAAAAAAAATAAAAGAAAGACGCTTGTTGTTAACCAAAGCAGATGAGCGTTACCCATTCACATCACGTTCGAAAAACCGCTCCTCCTGCCCCTTATACGGCTATGATACAGGGCACAAGTTTTCATTAATTAGCTACTTCATTAGAACCTTGAAAGAGACAACTATATGTCTTTTTTGGTTCGGATTTTTTTCGTAATGCGACTACGGTCAGACTGACTTAAAAGGTAAACAATAACAATGGCCGGAATTCGCAGTGCACAATTTATTCATTTCTGGAATCCTCATGCCAATACTCCTGCAGAAATTAATATGAAAACCATTAAACTGATTTTTGCAGCTTTTCTTGTACATAGATTTAGTTAATTCATAATAATTGCAAGATTTCACGGCAAAAAAAACCATGCAACCGAAAACTTATTTATTTTGTTTATTTATTTTGCTTTTGTGCAGAATAGTTGCTGAAAATTATGCTAAGCCTTCAGCAAAAACCAATATATTTTGTAAGACCGTTTTGTCTAATGAGCAATCAATATAGTTTTTAGATACAATTTTCTGTATTAGAGTCGGTATATTCTATCGAACTCATTTTTTGTCTGGTATTTTTTTTCGATAAACCGATAAGTTTTTCAATTAATGAGAAATTAATGTATTAATATCTCATTGAAAGTGCTGTATAGTCGTCTTGCTCGCACTTAGGCAAAACCCTATGGTTGCTGTCAAGCCTCTAATTAATGAGCCAATTAATGAAGTTTTTAATACAGTGTCATAATGCTATTAGCAACTGTTGCTCCGGTCGCGCCGCCACTTATGTCTAAAAATTTAATAATAACAATTTCATTGTACAACATAGGCATTCCCATCATTTCTTTTATGTGCAGAAATTGTTAACGAAAAAACAGATTGAAATATATTTTCCACTTCCAAAAGCGGAAAAATCACTGACCCTCGGAATGGGAGATGGGGCTCCCAGCGTTCGTGACTTGGTCCAGACTGAAAATTGAAATGGGAATCGGCGGCGCAGTCCGGTTATGGAATAGCGCCTAGCGCAATTTAAATTCTACGGTTCAGCTCTCCTCCTGCCCTCCACTTACGGTTATTTATTGTATTATATTATCAATCGCTCAATTAACATCAGAATTAATTGCATTGTGGAATTATTATATAATTTCCATTGATTACGCGCTTTCCTCTGCTTGAAGCGCTGCGGGATTTATAATTTGCTGACACTTCAGCGGTGATTTACTTATTTTGTGTTTTGTAGACAAATCAAATAAATCTTCTTTTTTGCTGCCATTTATTATGTGTGTTTGCCGGTAAAAAAATATTTGACAAGTAGAAAATTATTTCCACTTAATTACAGTTAAAGTTCATGGGGTCAATTGGGGAAGAGCTGAATAATGAACAAACTAAAAGTGATTAAATCGTAATTAAATATGGATTGAGTTGATAGTAGGCTATAAATTATGTATGAATATTATTTACATTAATTATTTAATTAGGATTTCTGGAAATATATTAAATAACTGGGAAATTGGACATACAACTATCTTTTTTAGTTGTTTTTATAATTTAAAGTTAAATTTAAGTGCAGTTTTAGCTAATTTGGGAAATGGGAATAAATGGGATCTTTTTTCCTATTCTCACATTTTTAAATAATCAGCAAAGTAAGCTTACTATTTATAACTAACTAGAAACTCTCTTAATTCATTTTCTGTCATTTTTTCTGCACTTAAATATTAAATATTTACCCAATTTATATTTTATAAAAATTATTCTGATGAGAATTAAAATTACAAACATATTCCACTTCGCCTCCCGCCTGTCACATCCTTAAATACCGCCGTTTAGGCCAACTAAAGACCCCATTTGCATAACAATTTGTAGACCCAACAGCGGCTGCTGTTGCTGTTTTATCTTAGTTAGTGCAAGCCATTAAATGTTGCTAGTTGATCGTTGATCGTTGACGTCGTGCCCGCTGCTGGCAACATTGTTGCTGCTCATGACTTTTAATTGAACTCCAAGTTGTGCTGAACTTTGCTGTCACATTTTTACATAACTCGCCGCCAGTTACCTACCTGGCCGATCCTAATGCCATTTTTGCAGTGAAAAACAAAAAACCTGATTAATGCGGAGGCAACAGCCAACAAACAACAACTTCATCCGCCTTGGACTCAGATTTCCAGCCTGGACACAACACATGTGGCTTCGTCACGCTTTGTTGCTGAAATGAAAGTGCCGGCGGTGGCATGGCATGGCTGCTCGACTGACTCCACTTCACTATGCCTGTGTGCCGCCGCCGCCGACGACTTGACTGACTGGGGCTGAATTTTCCTTGACTTAATTAACAATTTGCTGGCACAGCATTGCAGAAAAATAAACACAGGGGCAAGCCTGGGGAAATTTTTAAAAGGGGATCTCCCAAGTAGGGAAGAAGTGTCTAAAATCGGAGGCCTAAATCTTATTTAATACTCTTTTTTAAGGCAAGTAATTATCCCTTAGAGATCCTCTAACTGTAGTCAAGAGTCAGGGTATCATCTCTGGTAGTTCCGGGGACTTATAAACCCCCCAAAACCCCGCGCTATGTGAGCCACTGTCTTGAAAAGCCACCACAGAGAGATTCGCAGAGCAGCAGCTAACAAATGGCAGCTTCCGCTTGTGTGTGTTTATGTTGAAATGTTTATAATTTGATTGTATGCTAATTTGCATAACGTTCGTCGTTGTTGTTGTTGTTGTTGTTGTAGCTATAGTATCCATTATGCAACTTGAGTTAATGCACTCAAAATAACGGCATCTGTCGCACCATTGAAACCGAAAACGAAACCGTAAACTCCCTCGCAGAACTCCAGTTTGCCATGCGTTAATCCGGCTTCTTTTGTTTTCGCCTTTATTATTATTTCTGTTGTTTCGAGCATAAAGAGTGGCAAAAAAAACTCATTAACTTTGACCCATATTTCATCTTTTTTTTTTACTTTTCATAGTTTATGACCAAGGAGAATCGTACATATTTCGCGAGAGCAACGAGAGACAATTAACGCTTTTAAGGCTTACAAATTGCACCATCCATGCAAAAAACGTATGAAATTTGTGTAATTTTAGCAACAACAACAATAAAATCATTTACTGCACTTTTGTAGCAAATTATCAATCATCAAGCTTAGCCAGGCCAGGCCAGGCCACTTTGGCAACAATTTTTAGTTAATATTTGTAGCATGCGGGCGTGGCTAATTGCCGCTGCCCATATATACCGCAAAAAGGCAATTTATTTAATGGGATCTGGCGGGGAAAATTTAGTTTAAGCTCTGTAAAACAGGCGCGGCAAAAAATATGGTAATCATTATTCAAAGAACCAAACTTTACCATAAAAAAACTTTAAGCTTTCAACATTTTCACACAATTTATATTAAAAATTATAATAAAGTGTTGATAGACATACAAATTTAAGTAGTACTTCTTATTCAGATTTTTTAAAGATATTTAGTATTTTATAATATATACATATTTACGTTTTTATCTTCGTTTTAAAACAATTTAAATGTTGCGCGGTAGGAAATTACATCTTCCACAAGCTGCCTTCTAGTGCACCCGTTTATTTCTATGGCTTCTATTTATTTTATTTATAATTAAATATATGAGAATATAAAAATATTATACAATTTATCAAAGCAGAATTTAAATTTTTTTTAACAGATTTCCAATCATATATTTAAAAAGACCGCCAAAAAGTGACTACAACCTGTTAGAAGCTGACAGCTTTGGCACTAATCGAATTATCGAATAGTCGAACAATCGAGTAGTCGAAAATAACGATAGTACTCGATTATTGTGACGTCATTTTTGCTAGAGTTAAGAAAAAAATACGACGATTTTTTCCCGATTATTTGGTATTTTTGCGAAAATTCCTTCATTTTTCTAGTGTTTTATCTTACGTCGTAAATCTTCACGGTTTTGTTTACTTACGTTGTAGATGGTTACGTTTTTGTTCAGAGCTGCTCTCTTGCTCTCTTGCTCTCTTGCTCTCCCAATTTTTATGCTCTCCCACCCTTTATGGCAACTGTAGTTTTTGTTCTCTTTATTGCTGAAATTCCACTTGGTGCGAACAAACATTAATTTAAATTAACTTATAAAGTGATTAAATTAAGTGATTAAAACCAGTGGCCGTTGGCAGTCTGAGAAAAGAAAACATCCATGAATTGGACTGAGTGTGTTCATTAATTTTTATTAATACTAAATATATTTAAAACAACAAAATTCAAAACAAATTTCGAATTTAGCGTGTTATTTGTGTGGTTTATGTGTTTATTTATTCCCACGTCATAATAAGTTATTTCTTCTCTTAAATATTTGAAATTAAAATTTTTTTTAAATTTAGCGGGAAGACTGGATTCTTTAAGGGTACATTTCGACTCTGAGATTTTTTAGAAGGAAAGCTAAATTTTCATCTGGCAACACTGTCCATCCCTAAAATAAAAACAACAATTGTTTAATTAATTTGTTCTAGCCAAATTGTTGTTGTTATTTGATATATCTGGGGTTTTAAGTAGTTCCTAACGAAACCTATACACCTGAAGAAAATGCCAAGGGAATTTGTTGAGCAGTGAATGTGAATTTATGTAGAACAACTACAACGAACTAACTTCCTGTGGCCAGATAAGAAATTGGCAAATAAATTAGTTATTTGTTATCAGTTTCTGTCGGCGTTGTGTTTTTTACGAGCCACAAAGAGATATTTATAGTTTATAGCCAGCGTGTACAAAAGTTGACGTGGTACTTTCCTCCCAGAGATCTTTCGATGAGGAAACCATGGAGGAGCAGTCAGGGAAAAGTGAAAAGACAACAACGAGGACCACAAGCAAAACAACAACTGTGGTTTTTAAAGTACATATTATTATTTAATAAATATTAAATAAATATTACATAGAGAGCTAAATAATAAATTTAATTATTTATATATTCTTTTAATTTCCAGATAAGCGCCAATGGGACATCGCATTTCTATACCCCAGTGGCGGGCTATCCTGGCCCAGGACCAGCGGGCAATTACCATCTGCCACCGCCGCCGCCTCCACAGCAGCAGCAGGCGCCCCAAGGAGTGCCACAGCAGCAGCAGCAGGGAGCACCGCCTGCGGTAGCTGGAGCGCCACCGCAAGGAGCTCCGCCAGCGGGAACACCTACCGCCCCCCACTCACATACCCATACCCACACACACACCCACACCCATCCGCACACACAACAGCAGCAGCAGCAGCAACACAACCAAGCGCAGGCGACACACACACATTCCCCGCACTCGCCATCGCCGCCAAATTACCGGGATGAGCGGAGTCAGCGCCAGCACACGAAGCTGCTGAGGAAGCTGGAGAAGCAAAGGGAGTCAAGTAAGCATAAGAAATCCTCAAAAATAAACCAAAGCTAATCCAAATTGATTTATTTCCTGACACAGATCCACCCTTGTCCACGCCTCCCACACACTCGCCTTCGCCGCGCCGTGCCAACGAACTGAATGGTCACAACAACAGTAACAACAACATTCCTTTGGGCGTGCTGCCCCTGCCAGCTCACCTCAGCAACCATCACCACCTGGTAGGACGCAGGATTCCGCAACAGCAGCAGCAGCAACAGCAGCCAGGACACCCGGCCCAGTTGCAGGCACAGCACAGGAACGGGAATCCGCAACAGCAGCAGCCACAGCATCATCCCCAGCGAACTGGGAGCAGTGTGGGCGGAGCCAGCTCCGTTGGAACCTCGGACGATGGCGAGGACAACTCCAGCTTGGCCGGCGAGGACGAGGAAGAGGAGTACCAGGCCTCCATCGTAGACCAAATCTCGGCCATCGAAAAGCCAGAGGTGATAGACGTGACCTCGCGGGCGGCCAAGATCATCTGGGAATCGCCAGCCCTGGCGGATGCCCTTGTGGTGGACATGCGACAGCTGCGTTACCAAGTGCTCCTCAGCGACTCTGGCAAGCAGTGCAAGTACAAGAGTCTGTACATGGGCGAGGCCTACGAGTGCATTGTGCAGGATCTACAGCCCGGCCAGGACTATCTGGTCCGTCTGCAGGTGCACTATCAGAAGCTCCAGGGAACTGTGAGCGAGCCGGCCGAGTTTCGCACGCCAGCCTGCGAGCCGGATCAGCCGCCGCCCCCGAAACTAGTGTCCCGCACCAAGAGCTCGATCAACCTTCGATGGGCCGCTCCGGCAGCGAACGGATCTAGCATACAGCACTATCTGCTGGAGTACGACGAGGGCAGGACGACGACGACCGGCGGACAGCCGCAGAAGTTCGTGGAGCTGGCCAAGATCAAGGCCAAGCACTATGTCATCGGTAAACTGCAGCCGACCACCGTCTATAGCTTCCGCTTGGCGGCGGTAAATGAGGTGGGCCAGAGTCCCTACTCCCCGATAGCCAGCTACAGCACCTCCGGCAATCCACCGCCAGTGCCCAGGCCACCCCAGCTGCTGGCAAACAGCTCCAGCTCGTTGAAGCTCGGCTGGGAACGGCGGGCGCAGGACGGCGACTTCCTCTTGCAGCTGCAGGATGCGGAATCAGGCCACGGGTTCCTCAACACCTACAAGGGCACGGAGCTGCAGACGGAGTGCCTGCAGCTGAGGCGAGCCAGCAGCTACCAGTTCCGTCTGCGATCCGAGAATGAGGCCGGTGTGTCGCCCTGGTCGCCGGAGGTCAGCTATCGCACGCTGGCGGAACGGCCTGGAAGGCCGGGCAAGCCCCAGGCCAAGGGCAAGATCCATGGGACACACTTCAAGGCCCGATGGGAGGCCCCGGGCGATGCCGGCGGTGCGGAAATCCTTCGCTATCACCTCGAGCTGAGTGCAGCGGGACCGGTGTTCGAGAGGATCTACAGTGGCGTCGAAACGGAGGCCATGTGCGAACGCCTTCAGCCGGGAACGACCTATGCCCTGCGTGCCTGTTGCGAGGGTCCGGCGGGACAGAGTCCCTACTCCGACATCGGGCACGTGACCACGGAGGCAGTGCCACCGTCAGCGCCGCCACCGCCCCACTGCAGTGATCCGCCCTCGCCCTACGCCGCTCTCCTGAAGCTCCAGCACCCGGAGTACAACGGCGGGGCACCCGTACTGGAGTTCGAGGCCCAGATGCGGCGTCTGGAGCAGGTGCAGCCACCCCAGCTGGTCTACCGCGGCAAGCAGGCCTACTTTGTGGCCCAGGACCTGGTCCCCGGCAGCATGTACGAGGCCCAGGTGCGGGCCATCAACCGAGTTGGCGCCGGCAACTGGTCGCAGTGGATGAGATTCACGGCGGCCGCAGCAGCGCCCGGTGTGCCCGAGGAGCTGCGGGTGCTGGTCAAGTCGGCCACCCATCTCACTGTCAGCTGGCAGCCTCCACTGCAGGACAATGGAGCGGCGGTGACCAGCTACACGCTGAAGAGTGCCAGCCAGGAGAGGCGGGAGGAGGACCAGGAGCAGGAGGTCAAGGAGCCACCCAGCTCCGAGTTCCACAACTGCTATCAGGGTGCACTGACCACGGCGGATCTGAGGAACCTCTCGCCCTTCACGCGCTACCACTTCCGCATCCTGGCGACCAATGCCGCCGGCACGGGCAACTCCTCCGACGTGATAAGCGTGTGCACACCAGCCGCCGTTCCGGGAGCACCGCAAATGCAGGGCTATGAGTTCACCGCCCAGGAGGTGACCCTCAACTGGACGCAGCCGGCGGCTCACGGCTCGCCCATTTGCTCTTACAACATCGAGTACGGTGAGCGGACCATTGCCACTCCGGATGCCTGTACGCGGTACACGGTCAGTGGCCTGTCGCCCGAAACGGGCTACAAGTTCCGCGTCCAGGCGGTAAACGCCATCGGAGCGGGTGCCTTTAGTGCCTATGCCAAGCTGACAACTCAGCCGGCACCGCCGGCGCCACCTCGCCTCGAGTGCAGCGGCGCCGGACACAACTACATCAAGCTGAAGTGGGGAGAGAACGGCGGCGGCGGCAAGCCCGCCTCCTCGGCGGGCAATGGCGGCAACGGCGGCGACTTCACCAAGTACTTTGTGGAGATGTATGTGGCCAGGGCCAAGCAGTTCCAGTCCGTCTACGCCGGCACCAATTGCATGTGCAAGGTGCACAAGCTGCAGGAGCGCAGCAGCTACACCTTCCGCATCTATGCCCACACGGATCGTGCCGGCGATGGGGATTACTCGGAGGACTTCGTGTTCGAGACGTCGGCCACGCTGCCGGCGAACATCAAGGCTCCGCGAGTGGTCCAGGAGGGAAGCGTTTGCCTGATGGACCTGCCCGGACAGCTGGGCATGCAGCTCACCCTGGAGTGGCAGCACTCGAAGAACTCCTTTCACGATCGCGTGGAGTACGAGCTGCAGTATGCGGTCCTGGGTCCATCCGACCTGGAGGGTGAGTCCCTATCCCCCAAGGGTCGCAGCAGCAGTTCCAGTGGCAGCTCCAGCGGAGCTCCAGTTAATTTGCCCAACCAGGACTACAGGCAGTTGTACCGCGGACCGGAGACCAAGTTCACCATTGACAATTTGGCCGCTGGCACCTGCTACCAGTTCCGTGTGTGTCCCGTGCGGATAGCGGCGGGCGGCGAGCTGCTGTACGGCCAGCCTTCGAGTCCGCTGCGCTACCAGGTGCCCAGCGAGCTGGATCCCAGCTCGGCGACCTGCCACCACCACCTGCACGGGTCCACAGCAGCACCGGCCGCCACCGCCAGCCAGAGGAGCAGCCGGAAACTGTCGGCGGGCAATGGCTCGGCCAATGGCCTGCACATGAGATCGGTGAGTGCTTCGGCGATCAGTGGGGCGAGCGGCGTGGGTGCGGATCCCGTGGCCATTGGACGGCTGCAGCAGGAGCTGTCGGGTTTCAATGCCTGCGCCGATCCCCTACATCACCATCATCATCATCACCATCACCACCATCAGCCGTGCGGCGGCGCCGGCGGCGGTTCGGCAGCAGGAGGAGCCGGTGGTGGCATGGGAGCTGGGGCCACGGACTCGCATCATCAGCATCAGCACCATATGCATCACTCGCATCATATGCACCATGCCCACCATCCGCACACCGGCGGTATGGCCATAGGCGCCACCTCCTCGAGCGCCGCCGCCTCCTCCTCCTCCTCAACGGCGGCGGCGGCGTCGGCCATCTCGTCTAGCTTGGCCCATTCCGGGGGACTGCGTCGAATTGTTAGCAAACTAACGTCGCTGTACTCCAACCGAAAGCGCCTGAGTGACCAGCAGAAGGCCGTGTGCATTGTGGTCTCCTTTCTGGTGGGCACTTTTCTGGTCGCCATGCTCGTCAACATGCTGAGGGGTTAAGGATATTCCCCGGAAAAGAGCCGACATCATCACATTGCAGGCAAAAATAAAAACAAACAAAAAACACAGGCAAAAAGTAAAAAAAAAAAAAACAAAAAACAAAAAAACACTTTATCAGGGATGCCACAGAAATCGTCTTGGCTTTGAAACCGACTGAAAAGGATGTCCAAAAGTAGGCAACAAAAACTATTTTATATCCCAAATTTAATGTAAATTTGTTAAACCTTTTGTTGCCAGCTTTTTGGGACTTTTTTCTCTGAAAAATTTCAAATCTGCGCGATCTCTGCGGCACGCCTGTATGTCTCAAAGAAGTGATTTCAAAAACCCATTAGTTTGTAATTATGTATTTTTTATATATATAATATGTAATGGAATCAACAAACAAAATCAAAAACAACAACTGTATATTGTCTAATTTTAAACAAACAAAAGAAACAAGTAGAATGCAGAACAGGAAATCAAGCAAACGAAAGAGGAAACGGAAAAGGAAGAGAGAAGAAGGCAGAATCCCCCAATTAAATGTATTAAATGTACACAAAACAAACATTCACAACCAGCTAAAGATGTTAATAATGGTATTTACTTATATATAATATTTGTTGTCACAAAAAACGAAAGTTTAATCTCCAATATGTGCTATAAAAAAAAACAAAAATCGGAAAAAGAGCAGAAAAGCATAAAATGAAAACTAAAGGCTGCTCTTTTCAGTACTTGTCAAAATCTCTGCTTCTCAAACTGTTACGCGCGCGGTGTCGCAGCAAGCAGCTTCTATCTGTCGCGCATTTGCTCTCTCTCTTTCTCTCTCTCCGTACCGCCAGCGCGCTGGTGAATGTAAAATGTCGTGTAAAATACGTGTGAGAGCGGGGAAGCTGCAGAATTTTTGTAAACAAGACTTTTTTTGTAAAGTGTATTCCAATCGAAATCGTAGTTAGCTGGTCGAACAAATTGCACCAACAACTAAGTAGCTAAACAGAGTAAACGAATTGAGAGGGGGCGGTGGCAGGGTGGCGTGGCGAGGGGGCGAGAGCAAATGCAAAATAATTAAACGACAAAATGTATGAATTTATTAGACATTACTACACTAGCAAACAAGTATTCAGTGCTCTGTACAATTGTGTTTTTCCCCGCAAAAGAAAAAAAAACAAAAAAATAACGCTCCAATCTAAGCCGAAATATATATATCCAGAAAATATATATGTAAAACAGCAGACGCTTCTTTCATTCTCACAAAAACCTTTTTATACGAATTATTACAACAATTTATTAATAAAAACAAGCATATTAAATACGACAACAAAAAACACAACCAGAAACCCAAGGCGAACGGCAACCCCCCAAGTTGGGGCTGCTATATTCTGTTGACAAAAAAAAAAAACAAACTGTTGCATTTCAACTAAATAAAATAAAATAAATAACTAAACCAATATTGAACCCT